>VZQC01009000.1:995430-1022103 GCA_009823505.1 Rhizomys pruinosus | reverse complement strand
AAAAAAAAAAAAAAAAAAAGTAAATCAAGAAAGTAGGAAGGGGACCTTGAGAGGAGAAGAAAAGATCTTTTTTTTCCTTCCCTTCCCTCTCCACCCCCACCCCATCCTTGCTAGTTTGTAGTCCCCCCTCCCTTTTCTCCTCCTCCTTCTCTTCCCCTCTCCCCAAATTCCCTCCCTCCACCCAGCTCTGAGAAGAAAAGATCTTAAGGGAATAGAGAGATGGGGAAAGTTGAGAAATGGAGGACATGTGACTGGAAAGCCAAGGAGGAGACAGAGGCCCTGGAGGGTTGTGGGCAGCAGTGGGGGCGGGAGAAGCCGGTGGGGGAGGGGCATTGAGAGGAGCAAAGCGAAGTCCAGGTATAAAGTACCTTAATGAAATCCATCACTTTGAATGCTAATTTAAAAATTTTAAATCAATTTTAACAAAGTCTCACCTCCCACATTTGCCACAATAGCAGTCAAATTTTGACGTGCATTCTGGAGGCTACTGGAGGCAGGGCTTCAGCCAATGAGGAGGAAAGAGAGACAGATTTTAGAGGCGTTATGAGAACGTTCCGAAGCATTCCCCGGAATCCTGAGGCCTTGGATAAGTAGTCTCTTGTTATTAAATCCAGAGACGATCCAAATAGTAGTGGAAGATTTTGTTGGTTTTAATCTGAAGGTAATAAGTGTATGCCTTCACAGAGCTTAGAGGTGGAGTGAACTCAGTGCAGTGCTGGAGCACTTGATTGCCACAAGCACGGCTCCAGGTTCGATTCCCAGGACAGACAAAATAAGCAGAGGATATAACCCTGGGCAGAGTCTTAGAGATCACTGTGAACATGCACGGTCTCCATGCCCTGGTGAGCATCAGGACCCCACCCACACTCTTTTGCACTTCTCTGCAGGCTTAATAAAATGTCTACACACAACTTGCTGCAGATACAAATCCTCCCATAGTGAAAAGACATTATATTTTTATTTGTTTTTAATAAATAAAAAACACGTATATACTAATGGTGGATAAGTTACTATTTTGATGTATGCGTAAACTGTGGAATAATTAAATCAAGCTAGTTAGCATATTATTGCTCCACATGATTAGCCTGTGGATCTATGATATAATAATTTAAAATCTACTTTCTCAGCAATTTTTAAGGACAAAGTAGACATTGCGGTAATTATAATCACAATGTTGTTGTACTATAAGACTTGGCAGCTGCAGCTTCTTCCTCCTGATGCTCTCTATCCTTTGACCAACATGTCTTTAGCTTCCTGTCCCTTACCTTTCTTTTACTAGGAGCTAAGTGGCTAAGCACTACAAGCCCTTCTGCAGTTCCTGTTATGTTTACTGGCTACAAACTGATACAGGAGTCAAGGACCATGGAATTTGCCCTCTACTCACTATGAAAAACTGGTGGCTTTCTTTATATGTGATGGGGGTATGATTTTCCAGAGATAGCTAAACAAAGACTACTTCGTGGGTATTGGGCTCAAGAAATTGAATCTCTAACTCTTTAAAAAAGGAAGATGGGGCCGGATGTGGTGGCGCATGCCTTTCATCCTAGCACTTGGGAGGCAGAGGCAGGCGGATCTTTGTGAGTTCAAGGCCAGCCTGGTCTACAGAGTGAGTTCCAGGACAGTTGGGGCTACAGGGAAACCCTGTCTCGAAAAGACAAATAAATAAATAAATAAATAAATAAATAAATAAATAAATAAAAATAAAAAAGGAAGATGGGGGCTGGAGAGATGGCCTAGCGGTTAAGAGCGCTCTTACAGAGGACCCGGGTCGATCCCCAGCACCCACATGGCGACCAAGAACCATCTGAAACTCCAATTCCAGGAGAACACCAGTTCCAGGGGAATCCAACACCCTCTTCTGACCTCCGCGGCATTGCACGATACGGGTGCACAGACCTGCATGAAGACACTACATTCATACACATACAGAAATAAATAAAAAATAAAAAAAGAAGATGGCCAGAGAGATAGCCTAGCGGTTGAGAGTGCCGACTGCTCTTGCAGAGGACCCCGGTTCGATCCCCAGCACCCACATGGCGGCTGAGAACCATCTGTGACTCCAATTCCAGGAGAACTCCAGTTCCAGGGGAATCCGACACCCACTTCTGACCTCCGCAACATTGCATGACACGGGTGCGCGGACCTACATGCAGACAGTACATTCATACACATAGAAAATAAATAAAAATATTTAAAAAATATTAAAAAAATAAAAATAAATAAAAAAGGAAGATGAGTATTCTTGACCTTCCTTCATAATGGATGTCCAAACCACTGCAGGAGTCTGGCACTGAGGTAAGCCTCCTTGTGAGCCATTTTAGACTAGATCAAGAGCCACGAATGCAAGCTTATCAATATATCTTAGGAAAATACTCAGTTTACTCAGCCAAGTTAACCTTGCTGAAAAAATCAAAAGGAAGAAAAACAAAGCAGCAGCAACAAAGTCCTACTTTTCACTCCTTCCTTCTCTGTCCTTTCCCTCCATTCTCCAGCTGCTTTTCCACAGAGGTTGATTTAGCAAGAAAACAGCAGGTTCACTTACCCAGCAAGGGAGAGCTTTTCATGTATGAGCTTTGAAAGGAAAATATTCCTTGGGCAAGCTTCTCTCAGCAGCACTTGAAAGCAGCAGGATCTGTCATCCATCGCAACCACGGTTCTGGGGGAGGGAGGGGCGGAAGGATGGGCAGTGCTTCCCACAAGGCAGGATTTGAGCAGATAGAACAGAAACCAGAGATGAGTTGGACACTGTGTTCTGTGTATCTAGGCTGAGGGCATTTTACAGTCTGTGAACATGAACTAGATCTTCCCTGGAAATACATTATTTAGACACATGCCCAAGCAATCCCAACATATGTCAGGAAGACTTAAATTACATTTTTTTTTTTTTTTTACTAAAAGCCTATGGACATCCATAAAGCAGAAAGGAGAATTGGGCACAAATCAGTCTCCCCTCAATACAAGCCAAATTGCTTCAGAGTATTTTAACAATTTTTGAGGGGCAGGAAGGATACACAGGTGGAAATGGCCTGTTTCCACCTCTCAACATACGTGGTACTCAATCACAAATGATTCACCCAGGCCAACACACATGGCACAGAATAGCTGCCAGTATGCTGGAATCATTCAGGATCTGGGTTTAATACAGACCTATGCCTCTCATTAACTCTGTGGCTTTGGGTAAGTTTTTCATCACTGATAAACCCAGTTGCCCTATCTGCAAAATGAGAGTAAAATAAAAATGAGGTTCATGGCCTCCTCTGGCAGACATAAACTGGTAACATGCAAATCAAGCAATTGGCATGGCCCTATGGATAGTAAATGTGCCAAACCCCATAATTCTACATCAATAAATTTGAGATTGTGAAAGAAATCTCCCTTAATGAGATCTGGGAGGTTCTCTCTCTCTCTCTCTCTCTCTCTCTCTCTCTCTCTCTCTCTCTCTTTCTCTTTCTCTCTCTACCCCCCTCCCCCCCAGATAGCTCTGAACTGATGGTGGAGAAAAGTGGACTTCAGAAATTATCTTGAATAAGTAGACATGGAGTATAAACTTTTTTGGTCTTTTTGAGACAGGTTCTCCCTGTAGCCCTGGCTGAACTCACTCTGTAGACCAGGCTGGCCTTGAACTCACAAAGATCCACTTGCCTCTGCCTCCCAAGTGGTAGTATAAATTTTTGAACTCCACAGTGGGCTGACGGTACAGTGAACTGTCTTGCCGAAATAGGATGAGTCCAGTAGAGGATTCTGAGTGTCCTGTTAATATGCACTTGTTTGACTAGACACTGGCGGGGGGGGGGGGGGGGGATCCTGGCAGGCTTCTGAGAAGGAAAATGACAGACTGTGACCTTTGCCTCCTCAGGAAGCCGCCAGTACAGTGTGTAGAATGGAAGGACAGGACTGGGTCTCCGCGGAGTACGGGATAGTCGTCAGGATGTTAGAGACTAAAGAGGTGAATGTCTTGACTTACACATTGCGGGATGATTCTGGTTAGTTTTTAGGGATAAAAGTTTACTCTTGGAAGCAAAGTTCAAATGTGAAAGCTAATAAAAGCTGCGGATGGCCAGGAGACTGGAAGGTCTTTCCTGTCTGCTTCACACCCGGGTGCTGCTGTAGTAAATCGCCCTGCAGAGGCAATCAGCACACCTGTTAAGTGAGCCTTGGCATTTAATTGGCATTATCAGCTCCTGCACAGAAGCAGACAATGGATGGCACTGGTGTGTGAGCAGAGAACATTTGCATTTCATAGAGGATTGAGAGGATGCTAATCAAGTTCATCTGTAGTCTCCCCAGGGAGGACACATCTGGCTGGAGCAGTCAGTTCCGGGCTCCCTGCAGTCAGAGGAGTGCAAGAACCCTCTTCAACCAGGACTTTCACCACAGCCCCTGGTTGACACTGAGTGCTGCCTGTTTGGGCAGTAAAGAAAGAAACAGGTAGAAGCCCTGTCAGGGAAAGCATCAGGCTAGGGGCTCAGAGCTTGGATTTTCGCCCTGGTGATTCCACTAATTCACTGTACACTGAAGCTTGGCCACTCAGCTTTTGTGTGTTGGGGCTTATTTTTCTTGAAAATAACCTCAACTCTAAAGAATCTAAATTGTATCATTGCTTGAAGATAATCTACTGGGCTCTGGTTTGGCTAAACTAGGTGTCATTAACTCATTTGACACTTAGTGAACACCACAGTGTTACAGATCCCAGAATCAGCTCTAGGCATTAGTTTTGGGAAGCTACTATTATTTTTAAGACTCACCAAACACTTTATACCTGTTCCCACATCCATGCCCCACCACCAGAATTCATGCATTTTGTCATACATGTTAAGTCCTGTCTTGCATCTTTTTCTCAGTTTTTTTTTTAACTTTTTTGAAGCAGAAACTTACTGTTTTGGTCCGTTCTTTGAACAAGTCTTTTGTTTTGTAGTTCCCTTTAATTTTATGTTACTCAAAAATATGCATATATACACTCCATACATATACCAAAATTACAAAGTCTGAAAATAAACTGTAAGTTAATTCAAAAACATGTTTAGGGATTCACATTTTAACAGTAAATTTCCGTGTGGGTAAAAATAAATATGTTTATATTCCTAAATTAAAAAAAAAAAGACTCACCAAACAGTGCTGGGGACTGAGCTTAATGGATGGATGAGGGGCCTTGCATACCAAGGCTGTGGCTTCCACCCCAAGCATCTTATAAAATGGAGGTGATGTCATTTGCTCACAGTGGAGAATCAAGATTTCAAGCTCATTTTCCACCTCAGCCAGCTCTAACCTCGCCTGAATTACAGTGCGTTAGACTCTGCTTCAAAGCAACGAAGGAAAGGTTGCATCTTTCTTAATCCCAGCACATGAGAGGCTGAGGCAGGAGGATCAAGTTCAAGATCATCAATGCCTACAGAATAAGTTCCAGAAGAGCCTGGGTTACAGGAGACCATGTCTGAAAAACAAACGAACAAACCAAAACAAGCACAAAGAATTACAGAACATAATTTTTTACTGACTTAAACAACTATATCATATTTATTTAAATGTAGAACATACTACAATAGATGTAGGTCCAAAATACTATATAAATCTGGCTGGAGAAAGGGATTTTTAAGATGAAGCATTAAAACATTAAAGTTTATATGATAAAGGTTTTTTAGTTGCACAGACTGGGGAAGCATTCTAAGTATATATCACAGCATAAATGAAAAATGAGCTATTGAAGTATATACACTCTTGATAAACAAAGAGTAGAGAAACCAGTATGTTAAAGGATTTATTGGGAGGAGTGTGAAAGATAAGGTTTTGAAAATAAATAATGGGTGTGGGTTATTAGAATCTAAGCCCTCAGGTTAATACACAGAGTAACGTTGGGGATTTCTTCAATCAGGATTAATTTTTGATGGGAATCTTCAATAATACAGTATTGAACACTTGCTCTAGGCAAGGCTCTCTGAAGGATGATGGGAGGACGATACATCATCTTCTCATTGGACTGTCTGCTAAGGAACAAAGAAATGTTAGCCACAAGCAATCTAAAGCTGCTCACTCATCTGTTTTTCTTTCATTTAATCATTATGAGTCCCAGGACTGTAGGATTGTTTATCCATAGAAAAGAATGAAATTTTCTCTCAAGTTATTATGCAGGTGGTTCTTGGAAACCATTTTGCTTAGCTAAAGAAGTTGGATACAGTGGACCAAACAGAATAAGGCTGCTTATATGAAATACTTAAACAGGTAAATTCACACTGATATAGAGTAGGGACTGCAGAGAGGTGGAACGGGACAGTTATCATTGGAAGTTTTTTATTGGATACTGAGTTTTTATTGAGGATGATTTTAGAAGTTTGGGATACAGTCAAAGATTACGTGATATTGTGAACACATCTACTATCACTGTTTTGTATACTTCTAAATAGATAAAATGATTGTTTTGTTATGTATATTTTAACATAAAACAAAAACAACAAAATAACTCATCCTGCTTTTCTTCTTAATGTATTAATATTTGTTTTAGCAACCTGACTTCCTGTCTTCCTCTGCAGCTGCCCCAGGTGCAGTATGTGTCCAGCTGTTTTTCCCTTCTGGCTTCATTCCTTGAAGACTATATCTAATCTCAAGCTTTATATAGTATTAATTTATCAAAGGGTTCAACATCTCTCTCACATCTCCTATTCAGCACTCAGTTCTCCTTCTCTTCCTTGGCACCTAATAACCACTCAAGCTGAACATGCTAATTTTCTTCTCACTCCACCCACTATCACACCAGCCCTGCTCTCCCATATTTCCATCTCATGAGACAGCAATGCTTTCCTCCCATTGGCTAAATCATTTTTTCCAATCCACCTATTTACATCCTATTTAGTTCTGACAAAAATTTTTGTGCTCTCACAGTATACAGTAATAACTGTCAATGTGATAGTAACAACATTATTCCTGGCTTAAATCCTATGTTTCCTTTTCTTTTTAGGTCCTAGAAGCTGGGAACTATGTTTTGTGTATATAAAGTGTCCGTCATAATGTTTGCTATAATAAATATTTGTGAATTAATGAACAAAAAACTTGAGATCAACTTTACAGTCCTTTAAAGATAACTAGTGGATCATCTGTTAAGGGCACTGGTTGCTCTTGCAGAGGACCTGGGTTCCATTCTCCTCACCCACATGGTGGCTAACAACTTTCCATAACTCCAGTTCCAAGGGAATCCAATGCTCTCTTCTGTCCTCTGTTGGCATTGCACAACAATGAGGCACTAACACACATACAGACAATACACTCATACATGTAAAATAAAAAATAAATTAGATTTAAAAATATTTACATAACACAAATAAACATTGATGAAAAACACATAATGATTTGCATTGTTTAGGTTTGATTCAGGATTAGAGTTGGAGGTAGTGGATTTAGTAATGTCTGATGAAACAGAAAAGAAAGGCTGATTTTTAATCTCTTTGGTAAAGAACCTTATTGCCTAGACAGAAAGGAGGTTGTTCTCTCTATATATATGCACTGGATGATCGAAGCTCTTAATAAAGGAGACATGGAATTGAATCTCTGCTTTATTGTTCATCCATGCAAAATCTTGCCCAAGTTATTTTACCTCCTTGGGCTGAAGTGACTTCATCTTTGAAATGAGCATAAAAAACCCCACCCATTCGAAAGAGTTATTTATTTATTTATTTATTTATTTATTTATTTATTTATTTATTTTTTTGGTCTTTTCGAGCAGGGTCTCCCTGTAGCCCTAGCTGTCCTGGAACTCACTCTGTAGACCAGGCTGGCCTTGAACTCACAAAGATCCACCTGCCTCTGCCTCATAAGTGCTAGGATTAAAGGCGTGCGCCACCACACGCGGCTCTCGAAAGAGTTATTTTGAACAGCAAGTAGTGTAGCCCTGTTTCCTCACCAGCACTTCATAAATGATAGCTTATTTTACCCAGCCTCAAGGAATTGTCTCAGGAACAAGAGCGAATGTCAGTGGAGACTTCTTCACTGCTGAGGTTTATGCTCTTTTACATTCCCCTAAATTTCTAAATTCTTAGTTAAATGTGTGTGTGTGTGTGTGTGTGTGTGTGTGTGTGTGTGTTTAAGGGGAATGGAGAAGAAGGAAAGTGTGTAGCTAAACGCTCACAGCTATGGAATTATGCGTGGTCATGAAGACTCAGATTGGTTTCTTTACCCCCTTCTCAACAGCTTGTCCAATTATTATTGGTTCTAATAGTTTTTGCTTTGTTAATTGCCAGCCATTGTTGTTGGAGAAATCTATCCAAGTGTGATGGTTGGCCCAAGGTCAGTCAGTACTCTTACTTCAGCTATGAGCTCTGCCCACAGCTCCGCATGCTGGTATTTTCTCATGATTTATGTTGCTTTGGGACAATTCCACCTGAATAACTGGCAATAGTTCCAGTCCTGAGAAGCCCCCAAGTTCTCTTTTGTGTACACTCTGAGGACAACATTGCAGGAAGGTGCTTCATTAACATGCTTGTACATTACACATATTAAATTTTGGATGAAAACAGAGAATCCCAGAAGGCAAATCTTGTTAAAATATGAACTGTTCAGTTACAAATGCAGAGCTCTTCATCTATGTCCTGTGCTGAGTTCATTGCCACCAGGGCCCTAGTACACCTCAAGCCTTCCAGGCTGACAACAATTCAACTGGCCTCCTTAGGCAACTGTGTGCCTGCCTTTGCTCTTCTCTCTCAAATTCTCAGTAGCTGAACCTGCACTGAATGTTAAATGTGTTGCCTGGTCGCAAAAGGAAAAATCTTATACTTGTCTCTGTACTTTTTACCCTAGATTTCCTAAAGCTTTATAGAGATGAGAGATAATTAAAGTTTTAGGAGTATATCTATCTAAGAGTCCAATTACCAGTGTTTTCCTCCTCAGGAGTTAGATGTTCCCATATAATGTTATGGTCTGTAGTGTCTACATGTTGTTTTCCATTCCACAGACATGCAATCTTCTTACAGCAGAGGCTGTGTCTAATTAACCTTTGCATAAACATTGTGACAGAGTGGACTTAGATTTGAATTCCAGTTGCGTGACTTTGGATACATTATTTACATAACCTGATTATGACTTTGTTCATCTTTAATCGAAGATGTAAATATTTAAATTACAGGGCTATTGGGGAAAAATTAATATAAATCTCTCTTCCTGTCTTTTCCTTTCCTTTCTTTTCTTTACTCCCTCTCTTCCTTCCTCTTTTCACCTCTTTCCTTCATTTACTTCTTAGGACTCTGCCTTCTATATTTGGCATTCATCTTTTGTCATCACTTATCCAGGCAGCCCTCTGCGTGTGTTCTGTTGGCTCCATGTTTGTACAGCCATTGCTCTAGTGACCAACTTCATGTGGATTGACCTAATTTCACCAGGTATAAACTGCTCTCATCTAGCTCTGTGGTGAATGTCTGTCACTTCCTGCCTTGTATTGTCTGTGACACTAAAGACTGGAATTCACTAGATGTATATTAGTTATAATACATGCATGTAAATTTTCGTCTCAGTCTTTGCTTTCCAGAAAGTCAGGTAAAGCTCTACTCTACCACTAAACACTTGACAGTACCTGGCATATTGTATATCTCTAATAAATGCTAAGTATATTATTTACTTCATGTATCATTTGCTTTGCAATGAGAAAAAGATGCAACAACATTTCCCCTCTGAGACTCTCAAGTCGTGAATATTGTTTTCCATCTGCTGTGTGTGCCCATTTACCTTGCCTCCTGTTCCCATTGGCGATAGGTGATTTGCTGAAAGTGAACATCTGGGCCAGACAGCTAGTTGCTTCATAGGACAGAGGAAGTCATGTTTGCTCCCTAGTATTGGTATCAGCATAAAGTGACCTTAATCATTTTTGCTTGTCCTATTAGCTTCATGAAATGTTGACTCATTGAGTATCAACGAAACACTACACCAGAGGAGAGAAAGATATGGAAGTTGGCAGGACTCAACATAAACAGCTATTGAGAAGGTAAATGATGAGATTTTTTAGCCAGGACTCAACATAAACAGCTATTGAGAAGGTAAATGATGAGATTTTTTTAGGCAGGACTCAACATAAACAGCTATTGAGAAGGTAAATGATGAGATTTTTTTTTTAGGCAGGACTCAACATAAACAGCTATTGAGAAGGTAAATGATGAGATTTTTTAGGCAGGACTCAACATAAACAGCTATTGAGAAGGTAAATGATGAGATTTTTTTTTTAGGCAGGACTCAACATAAACAGCTATTGAGAAGGTAAATGATGAGATTTTTTTAGGCTGCTCCTGTCTCTGCTTCTAGTCTATTCCAGAAATGTTTACATCCAATCTCTTTGGTTCTGTGAGATACATATTTATCCCTATATCGATCTTCTCTGGAGTTTAAGGTTATCTCAGCAGTATTCTTTCTCTTGGAATCAGGTACCATCTAAGATGAGATACCCATGGTGAGGGTTGTTAGTTTTCTTTCCATCGGATGAAAAGTTCCTCAAAGGCAGAGGCTGGTTCTGCTCCATTGTCTCCTACATGTCCTACCACTTGTAGAAGGTAGATGTATAGTCCATATTTGATGAAAATTGGCCAAAAGATTATACCTCTGTGCTCAGTAGGTAAAGACACTTGCTTCACAAGCCTGATAACTTGAGTTCAGTACCCAGGTAATTCACCCAGGTAAAGGTGGAAGGAGAGGACTACTCTACAAAGCTGCCCTCTGAACTCAGCACACATGCTGTGGCACACATGTCCCCACATGTACATCACATACAGATATAAAAACAGACCCACAAGCACATATCCACCCAAAAATAATAAATGAAAGAAACTATAAAAAGAATAACTTTTCATTTTTCTTACAGGCCAACCTAAACATCAAATTATAAACCAAATCTATACCTCATGAGGGTCGGAGATTTTCTTTTTTTTTTTGGTCTTTTTGAGACAGGGGATCCCTGTAGCCCCAGCTGTCCTGGAACTCACTCTGTAGACCAGGCTGGCCTGAACTCACAGAGATCTGCCTGCCTCTGCCTCCCAAGGGTCAGAGATTTTTTATTCCAACTTCAGCTTTCTTTTTTTTTTTTTAATTTTATTTATTTCTGTATGTGTATGAATGTACTGTCTGCATGCAAGTTTGTGCACCCGTGTCGTGCAATGCCTTGGAGGTCAGAAGAGGGAGTCGGATTCCCCTGGAACTGGAGTTCTCCTGGAATTGGAGTTACAGACGGTTCTCGGCCACCATGTGGGTGCTGGGGATTGAACCCGGGTCCTCTGCAAGAGCAGTCGGCACTCTTAACCGCTACGCCATCTCTCCAGCCCCATCCAACTTCAGCTTTCTTCATTCTTATGGCCGAAACTTGCTGACCCAGGCCATCCACTGCCAGAATACTGGCTCCTCCTCTGCACTGTTCCAGCCACTATTGGTAAAGAAAGCCACCCAGATGTGGTATCTAATCCTTGACAAATCCATTCCCCTTTGTTTCAGCAGGGTTCCTGCCTATGTGGCACTGTGTACCAGTGCAGCGCTTTGGGATCTTGATTCTCTTTATGTCATTGTATTAAACTGGATAAGTAGAGAGTTGCAAATGCTCTTATATGATGAAATCTAGTAGTTTAACATCTGTTTTCCTATTTGTTCCACACAGCTACTTCTGCTGAGGAACACCATTCTTTAGGATTTTGAGAAACTTGTTTTCTGGGTCACCCTACCCACCTGATAGGTGTTTTTCAATGGAAGTTTATTTTAGGCGAAGTCAACTTCCTGTCCTTCAGTACTGCTACAGTACTGATGTCTCCCCCAACAGCAGCACGGAGGTAGCTTCTCTTGCATATTGGACTCACGTTTCTAAGCTCCTGCTGGACAGCTCCCTTGGCTAGCTCTCTCATAGATGTCTGAACTGTGAAGTACTTAACTCATCCACTTCTACAAAGAAAACGGAATCTTTTTGTTCTGGAACTTATTCAGTGAAAGAATGCTAGAGAATAGAGAAAGAAAGAAAGAGAAAAGTAGAACATAATTTTAAGCTCTCTCTAGCCCACTTAACTTGTTGATATTTAACAGCTATAGGAAAATCGCAGGAGACCATGGATGGCTTCTTTCTCCCATTCTGAAAACAACTAAGTACTAAAAAGAAGGTTATGTTTTGAATTTTCACTCCTGACATTGAACTAGGCATTAACAATGAGTCATTTAATCAAGTATTCAGAAATAACTGTTTTACTTGCTTTTTTCTTTTTTAACTGCTGAAAAATCCCAAAGCTGCAGAGTTTAGTTTTCAAAGTTATACCATAAGTGCTAACTTCAGCAGTTAATCCTAAATCTATTTAAATTTAATACTTTTGACTATATCCTTGTGGCTCACAATATGAAAAAGGAGATGCATAAATGTTTGAAAATCAAAGCAAATATTATTGACTAATGCAATTCACATATGGCTGGAATAAAAAAAAATAACCTGAAAGACTTGTATTCTTGTCAGACAGACTCTGGTTCTTCAGTTTGGAACTTTCTTCTCTAACAGATGAACAAACTTGAACCTATGTTTAATCCCAGGCTCACCACTTCTACTAAAACTCAACTGATATTTATGTGTACACAAAGTAGTCCTCACCATATCTCTGGAAATGCAACAACTTTTCTTCATAGCTTTTATATTCTTTTTTTTTTGTCTCCCTCTCTTCCTCTCTCATGTTGCTCCCATCCTACCATAACTGGATTTCTCAACTTCCTATTGATATTTTAAGCCAACTAATTACTTGCCATGGATGAATCTATTCAGTGCTTTCAGATGACAGTAACCTATCAGCTCTACTGGCA
This sequence comes from Rhizomys pruinosus, assembly GCA_009823505.1. Taxonomy (NCBI): domain Eukaryota; kingdom Metazoa; phylum Chordata; class Mammalia; order Rodentia; family Spalacidae; genus Rhizomys; species Rhizomys pruinosus. The sequence goes on along the minus strand of VZQC01009000.1, from coordinate 1,009,323 downwards.
CAGCTTTTTAGCTGTGTAAACGTGGTACAGCATCCTCCTTGGGTCTGGTTGACAGCCAATGGTCTCTGCCAGGGTCCATTCACGTCTACACTTATATACATAGAATGTATCTAGCTTCACAAAGACTAAGATTTGCTAATCTTGTTCACCTCTCATCTCAGTACCTGGTATATACATGACACAAAATAAATAAATAAATAAATAAATAAATAAATAAATAAAAACAAGAAAGTATTTTTCTGGATAACTGACTTTATGTCAAGTCCTTCATTATGATCTTTTCTTTTCTTCCTCATTAATCACTGTTCACTGCACTGAGAAACCTCTTTGGTGAAAGCTGAACATGACAGAAATCTATGGGTATGAATACATATATGTGTTGGTGTTGGTTTGGCAGCATGCAAAAGAAAGACGTCTTCTGGAAATGATCCACTCATGAGCTCAGTGCAGCTGTGGGCATCTGCAGCGAAACCTGTACAAAGTAGGGCAGCCCACCTTTCACCATGCATGGAGGTGTGAAAACCCATCCTTCCCCAAGGGAGTTAAAGTTTGTTGAGACAGCGGGAATATGATTTTTCTCAGAGGTGTAGCCACAGATACGTTGCCTTTGTTCTACTAAATAACCCTCCCCCACACTTGTGCAGGTAACTCTTAAACATACTGGGCCACACACACAAACAAGACATAAAGATAGGAAGGGGTCTTGTTGAGAAGAAGGGTTCTATCAGGAGAGGGCAGTGGCTAGGTGATGAGAATGGGGGTGAAAATAACTAAATATATACATGCATATGTGTGTGAAACTGTCAGACAGTAAAAGTATTTTTGAAAGCATCAGTTCTTCAAAAGAACACTGTGAAGTAGATAATGTTTTTAATAAAACACATTTATTGATGTTTTATGTATTTCGCACATCATTTTTCAGTCCAATTTAGACATATTCCCCTTTCCCTGCCCCCCCACCCCAGTTCATGCATTCTTCCATACATGTCCTGCATCTTTCTCTCAATCTTTTTAAAGTTTTTCTCTCACTGAGACTTATTGTTTGGGGCAGAAGTTAACTGTATCAGCTAGTTCTTTGATCCAGTCCTTATGTTGTTGTTGTTCCATTTCATTTGTATTGCTCCAAAATATGCCTATATAAGTCACCTATGTACCAAAATTATGACCTCCGAAAATAAACTTTTTGATGTGGGTCTGTATGTGATTTGTAAGTATTTTTTAAGACATGGAGACAGAGAGTCCGAGCAGATGAATTCTCGCGTAGCCACACCATATGAGAGCTGACAGTTCAGTCTGATACTGCTTCGACCAAAGTCCACCCTCCTTCCAGAGCACCAGGTGGTGTAGACCAAGAAGGATAAGGACACACCTTTACAACTGAACACATAGATTGCTGATCGTCATTCCAGTACTTTATAGAAGTGAGGGCTTGCAAGTTATGTGCTATCCCAAACAGATTCCCAGATTTCTATTTTCTAGACTATCCAGGTTCCCATCTTGTGTAACCTGGTTTCTCAATTCAAATATTTATTAACATCTTCCTTGATTGCTCTTTCCCTCACTGTGTATCAAGCCTGTCAACAGAACATAGGGCTGAACCTACATGAGCTCCTGATACCTCTGACATCTCATGTTCTTCATCCTCCAGTAGTCTCTGATAAGATAACCTTTCTTGCCCCAGAATACACTAATGAGTCTCAAGTTTGTTGGACAGGCTTATTTCTGCCTTTAAGATATTATTTGGAATTCTTGCTTGGTTTCTGTATAAAAGATGTCAGGTTCTTACTGTGGCTTATAACATCTCCTTATAACATCTTATAACATCAGCCATCACATGGCTGCCATGGTTGTACAGTATCTCCAGGCAGTTGAGGTTTTGCTGATACCGACGCAGAGGAGACTTGCTTGTATCAAGTAGATCAATATTTTGCTTTATTGCTTTAGTTGCCTTTGGTAACGCTCTCTGGCATTTCAGAGGTCAACTGAACGTTAGCAAGTGATGTCTCAAAACAGTTTTTCATGCTTATACCAGGTCTTTGACAACAGGGACTTACTGCCTTTCTCCTTGCAGATATCTCATTTTTATAGGCAAAATCCTTTATAATTTTGGGGGCTTGGATCCCCTAGCCAATATCTCCTTGGCAGAACAATCCATTGCTGATATCAGAGCTCTCCTGTATTAATATATTTTGCTTAATTACACAGCTCATAAAGACTTTACTATTATATTTGGCTCTAAATAGAGAATTATCCTTTCACTGTTCCTATGTCTATCAGTCAATTAAAGAAAGTAGTTATACCCATTTTGTAAGAAATTACCACTATAACAGTTAGCTCTACTCTACAGTTAGGAAATGACTTCATTACCATCACATTTTTCTTTTTCCTATAAAAGGGAGAGGTAGGATCAGCATCTGGAAGGCAAACTTCATTAGGGCACATTATAAACAGTTATCCCAAACAGAATTCAGAGAAATGCTCAGTGTCTGTGACTCAGGAAATCTGAGGTTCCTTTTTCTTTCATGTTCAGATGGGTCAGCCTCTCTGCTGGTATTTCCCAGTGCATCCTGCACAGCCAAAATTTGTACATTTTCAGGCATTTAGATTGGTGTTTTTACCTGTGGGAACATACAAATCTCCTCCCATTGTTATTTTCAAGACCTCAAACTTGAAAATTTATTAAAAGGTTTGGAATACAGAAGGAATATTATCCCACCTCCCTCTTTTTTGTTTTTAAAATTTTTATGTTTTGCCTAAGTTGTATTACACATATCCATAAACAGGAACCAAGGTGTAAGTTTTCATCAAATTCACCCAAACTGTTTATTATTGACTGTATGCTTCTTATTTGGGAGGTGAACCTAAGCCTAATTTCTTTCTTTCTTTCTTTTTATTTTATTTTATTTTATTTATTTCGGTATGTATATCAATGTACTGTCTGCATGCAGGTCTGTGCACCCGTGTCGTGCAATGCCGCGGAGGTCAGAAGAGGGTCTCGGATTCCCCTGGAACTGGAGTTCTCCTGGAACTGGAGTTTCAGACGGCTCTCGGCCACCATGTGGGTGCTGGGGATCGAACCCGGGTCCTCTGCAAGAGCGGTCGGCGCTCTTAACCGCTAGGCCATCTCTCCAGCCCCAGCCTAATTTCTCTTACATTGTCCATTTACAACGTAAAGAAAAGTTACAAGGTGAACTGTATAACACAGAAAAAGCCACTGTAGGAACCCCAAAGTATTGTTGGTAAATTCAATATGGATTACAAATAAAACAATTAACATTTTATTTCCCAATTAGTTCAAATGTATTACCATTTAACTGCTCAACTACAAAGTAGATTTGTAAACTATCTTCCTCCAACTCTTGGCCTTCTCCGGCTAGCATGGAAAACCTTGCTTTAAAGATTTTTCAATATCTGCCTTATACAATGTTCTTTTACCGTTCTTTATGCCCACAGTTAATTAAGACTGGCTAATATGTCCCATGAGAAAGTTGTTACATCATAACATCTGATTTTTTTTTTTGTGTTGTGTGTGTTTGAGCTTCTAGGAAGTTCCTTTGTCACGGACAGGTGCATTGCAGTCCTGCTAAGTGGAGGGGGACACACAGTGCCCACTTTGTGGACATTGTGGGGAACTGGCCTCATTGCGTAGAGGTCAGTTGGTCCCTTCTGCGACCTGACTGGAGAGGTAACTCCCTACCTGGGGTCCTTAACCTGGGACAAGGAACGTTTCCCCTCTTGGCCGTAACTTTCCACCTGCCCAAACCCAGGACAGGCATTTCACACCAGCTTTCCAAGGCTGGTGGTCTGCAAAGGGAGCCTTTTTTCCAAACAAATGGTCACCAAATGAAAATGCAGGCCTCAACACCAGCTTACCCACTGTTTCGTCATCTGAACAAATGCAGGCTTGTCTTAGCCTGTTATGCGCGCAAAAATTAAAAAAAAAAAAAAAAAAAGACAGCTGCGAATTCCTCGATGTTAATCAGAATTCAATTTTTTTTTATTTTTTAAATTTTATACCTTTTTTTTTATTCCCAAATACCCCCAAACTTATTAACACTTTAATACAATGAAAACCTTGTTGCATCTTTGTTTTAGATGTTGAAAGAGCGTAACCAGTAGGTGGCAGTGTAGATCCATTATTTTAAAATGTTTACTAGATAACCCATAACCTTTGCCGAAATTGATTTATGTTTTGGCTGTTTAATATAAATTTGCGTCTTGAGAAGGAAGGGCCACGTTCCAACTCAGAGGCAATGTTTTTACTGGTATCATGGCTGTTAACATTAAAATATACTTAGAACACAAGTACATACATCCCTACACACGTGTGCTTGCACATACATACATACATACATACATACATGCATACATACATACATACATAAGAAAGATTTGTTACGTTGACCTGTAAGAGAAGAAAGCCATATTGTTTGATGTCCAATGAAAAACATGAAATTTTTATAATTTGTTATAGAGTTATTTTTACATAATTAGAATAAATGTCCTAGCAACTCATAAAACAGCTGAGATTCATATGCCACCTCTTAGGCCCATTCCCAACCATTTGCCTTTAATGAGTGGACTCTAAAGTCCACTCCTATTCTTTCCCTATCCTGTCCCTTCTGGTTAACTATGCCTAAGCTGTCCCTCTGCTAAGCCTAACTGTCCCTATGCTATTTACAAATCTAAAGATTGAGGATTCCCAAAAGTAGACAGCCCAAAGTTGTTCGTAGTCTTGGACCGATCCATCTTGTCTTGCTATTAAGGACTTTGGAAGAATAATAATTATCCATAATCACAACAATTATAACCATTATTAATTATTATTAATTATCAATAATTATTAACCATTATTAGCCACAACAATCATTAATAATTATTACAAACAATTGTCAATAATAATAGCCAACAACAATGAACAATTTATCATTTGCCTGAATTTTATTAATTGTTATTAATAATTTTATCTAATAACAATAACTATTAATAATAATTACTAATAATAATTAGCAACAATCTATCATTAAACTGAATAATATGCATACTATAAACCCAATTAAAAATTGTTAACACTAAGGGGTGTAACACAAACATTTTCTATGAATTTAATCTATTTTTGTTTATAGTCAGCTAAATAGATTTAAACCTGTAGGATTATAATGAATTAAAAGTGGGAACTCGCATTCACTCACACATACACACAGCTTGAAGGTGGGCTTAAAGAAACATAAAACAGTTTTATTCAAAAAATTTCTCATTTAAATTGAACCAAAATATCAATTTACGTTGTTAAAGAGACTTTTACCAATGTTCCTTTAAAAAGACAATTTATTGGAGCAAGTTTGTTTTGTTAGAACTCCAAGGCCTGTAAATTCTGTAAGAAATCCATCTATCTTGTTTCCAAAGTGCTGAAATCAAAAGAATGTTACCTAGAATCAAAATTTAAAGGGCGGGCTGGAGAGATGGCCTAGCGGTTAAGAGCGCCAACCGCTCTTGCAGAGGACCCGGGTTCGATCCCCAGCACCCACATGGCGGCCAAGAACTGTCTGAAACTCCAATTCCAGGAGAACTCCAGTTCCAGGGGAATCCGACACCCTCTTCTGACCTCCACGGCACTGCACGTCACGGTGCACAAACTTGCATACAGACAACATATTCATACACATACGGAAATAAATAAAAAAAAATTAAAAAAAACAAAACAAAATTTAAAGGGCATGATTTAGATGCCATGTGCTCAGTCCGGCAGCTGGTATGCATGCACAGTGGGCAGGCAGATGGCACCAGAGCTCAAACCACGTGTGATCAAGAATTCTGTGAGAAGATATTTTTAAGGCGAAACATTTAAAAAGAGCAAGATAAAAATAAATCAACCAATTAATTTTAACTGTGCACATATATTTACTCAAAGGATTTCTAGGGTACCCAGGGGTTAAGTAAAAATATTACACTTTAAGCATGCTGAGATAGATTTGAATTACTGTTAGCTAAATCCCAACCTTGGATCTACAAATAGCTGGCAGGTTTTAGGTAAGAAGAATTAGATTTAGAAAAAATCCATAAGAAGACAAGAGAGCAACACACTTTTATCCAATAATAAATTTTGTATACAAAATTTAAGAGAAAATGACCAAGGCTTGAAATTATCTGGAAGAGGATGCTCTTGGAAGAGGGCAGTTTCTGTGAAAGGCCTTAATTTGCAACAGAAAGAGGTGGGCTCAGGTCTAGGAGAGCTACCAGGAGAAAATTTACATATGAACAAGTTAAGATTGGAACCAAACTTGAGGAGCTGGTTCCTTACAGCAGGAGTCTTTCTTTGGGGGGTGGAACTTAAAACCAGAAAGTTTTTCAGACCTGTAGAATTATGAAAAATGGTTTTAAGGCCAATCATAACTACTAAGGCTTAATATTAAATTCAGCCTTGAGGTCACTGGCTTTTATAGCCTGCAGGAGTGACCATGCCAGGAGGCACATGCCTGGAAGGCATTGGGTGCTCCCTCTGAACCAAATCAGAGCTGGGCTGCTCTCCTCCACGTGTACAAAGCCACATGCCCTCAGACCACTGTCCCATCCACTGAAACCAGCAGGAAAGACAGCTCCACCACAACAGATAGATATCAGGAGAGAGAGGAGAAAGAGAAGAAAAAGGCAAGATTTAGGGGTATGCATACCTAAGTTGTCAAGGTTTCCTTCTGCCCCATGTTCGGATGCCAATTGTGGTGTCACTGCCGAGATTTGTGGCTGGGCCCACTTAATCCTAGGATGACCCATGTGGAACGCCTGTGCAGGAAAGCACACCACGTATAGGCACATTAAGGTTCAAATGCAGAGAGATTTTATTCTAACATGTCTGCTTAAATACCCATCATGACTCAATCCTCAGGGCCAAATGCTAAATCTTTCCATCACTACACTCCATCCCATGGGTGTGGCCAAGGAGGTACCATTGGTTTAGGAATGCTACCCTCTTAACTAAGTTTTCCCACAGATTTTATATTGGAGGGACGAGATGGGTCTAGTCCAGCTACTCAGGCATTCATACAGAGGCCCAAGTCAGGCACCAATGAGATATTCTCAGTCTGGGCCCCTACTAGTCAAAAGGCACAGCAAATTTGGCAAGCTTTCTAGCCAGAGACTGGATTCAGTGTTCTCAGGCAGTCTGCTAAAGTCTGGTCCCTCACTAAAGGTCAGGGAACTCTAGCCCTGAAGCCGTGGGAGGGGCTGCAGATGTTTCCAGTGAAGGGGGATGGACATGGTGAGATTTGGAGAGCTAACCTCCATAGGGAGCTAAGGGGGATAGTCCAAAGATTTGGGGAACAAAAAGAAAAAAATGAGCTTATGCCCCAGCCTAGAAGAGGATGGGGAGTGGGTGCAGAGAAACTGAGAATTGTTCAGGCTACAGGTGAGTCAAGGTATCATGGGTAGGAACAATACTTCTAGGGAAGAAGCCTGGTTTAGGAAGTCCCAGACTAGCGGGGGTGGAGACTTCCCATAGAGTTGAATAAGCTATGCTGAAAAATTGAGCTGGTCTGTCTGGTGGAAACCAGGATGCAGCAGGCAGGTCTGAACCAGGAGGGTGGTTCAGAGGTGTGCAGTGCCAAGTGCCAAAGCAGGCCTGTGCCCAAGGTTGGGAGAACAGGGTGTGGGGATGGGGAAATTGAGTGACTATTTCTACAGTGTATGTGTGCATAGACATACATGTACACATGTACACACAAAACATATTATAAATTTTATTCAGCTTTTGTATGGAACCTTGTGATTTACACAAGTGGGAAATACTATTTTCTTTTGTTATTATTTATTTTATTTCTACTTTTCATTTCTATTTGACTACTCCCTGTCTCTCAACTTGTGATAACAACCAGAATTTAATCTTCTCATGTGTGCTTTCTCCATCTTTCTCTGTTTTCAAATGTATGAGTATGTACTCATTATAAATGCACGGTGTTGGAATTTATTATTTGTTTTAGTAAAGCAGGAAAGCAGGATTCTATCAGATATATCTTCATGGAGATCTCTGTATAGATGCAATCTTTTTTTTACATATCAGTACTTAGGAGAAATTACATCATGTTAACTGTTATTGACCAAATTTCTTTTTGATGTCTGCTCAGTATCTCATGATGTAAATGTAGTAAAATCCATTCAGTTGCATTCCATTGATGAGTATGCTTTTTGCTTCCTGTGTTTTACATTGCTGTAATAAATATCTCAAATATTATTCCAATGATTGATTGATTTAGGTTTATTTTTATTCCTTAGTTTGTTTACTTTTGAGGCAAGGTTTTACTATGTATCAAGCATTGTCTTGAATTTGTGATTCTCTTGCCTCAATCTCCTAAATGCTGGGATTGTAAGTATTTACTATCCAGGCTGGAGAGATAGCTCAGCGGTTAAGAGGACTGGCTGATCTTGTAGAGAACTTGGGTTCAAATTCCAGCACCCACATTACAGTTAACAACTGTCTGGTAACTCAAGTTCCTGGGGATCCATCACCCTCTTTTTTTTGAGACAGGGTCTCCCTATAGCCCCTGGAACTTACTGTTGTAGACCAGGCTGGCCTTGAGCTCACAGAGGTATGCCTGCCTCTGCCTCCCGGGTGCTAGGATTAAAGGCATGTTTCAGCATGCCTGGCTTAAAGCCAAGCCATCTTTCCAGCCTGATATCCATCACCCTTTTCTAACTTATGTGTGTATTACATGACATGGGTTCACTTACATATATATAAGATAAATAAGTAAAATATTTTTAAAATATTTACTACCAAGCTTCTTTTATTTATGTAGGATAGAGAAAGAGAGAGAGAGAGAGAGAGAGAGAGAGAGAGAGAGAGAGAGAGGATCTTGAGGCCTCGCCTCACGTCACTGTGGTCTCTGAGAATTATCAAGGAGTGCAGTGAGTATGGGAGAACCCAGGATGATGTGGTTCCAGTCTCAGACATACCAGACTCAAGCCAAAGAAGTTCTGGTCTTTTAGTGTAAGTCTAAGAGCAAGGTTAGTGTCAGCTCAAGCCGTCAGTGGAAGGGCTTCCTTTTTTCTTACTCTTAGAAATACTAGACTCTTTATTTTTTCTTTCAGGTCTTCAATTGATTAGATAAGGTATACTCACAATAGGAAGGAAATTTTAGTCAGCCTGCTGATCCAAATATCAGTCTCATCAAAAACTCCCTTTTACATACCTTAAAATACATTTGACCAAATAGCACCCTTTGTGGCCTGGTTAAGTTGACACATAACAATTAACATTACATTAGTTAACTTTATCAATATTCTGTTGATTGCTTCTGGACTTTCTGGGTTTATTGGGATTTCTTGAATTCCTAGGCTTTAAGTGTATGTGATCACTTTTAAGTTTCCCTGATTTTTCCTCATTTAAATAATTTAAACATAAATGTTAAAATAGTTAACCCTGAGGGCTGGAGAGATGGCTCAATGTTTAAAAGTACTGGCTGCTCTTGGAAAGGACCCAGCCTCAATTCCCAGCACCCACATGGCAACTAACCACCCATAACTCCAGTTCCAGGGGATCTGACGCCCTCTCTGACTTCTGCTGGCATTGCAGGACATGGATACACTACTTATATACATGCAGGATACACTCATACACAGAAAATTAAAAAGTAAATATAATATTTTTTAAAATATTTAATTGTTTTTCATTGTTTTTAACCAGACCTTTGTCATATGCTTTCTGTTTTTTCTGATGCCTTCATTTATTGTAAATTTTTTATTGAATTTTTGTGTATTCCCTACAGAGCATCTCAGTCAATCTTTATACCACCTTCTACAATCCCACAGTCCACTTACTGGAATTCGTATATTCTCTCATTTGTGTTAAGGCCTATTGCATCGTTGGTGTCCCCAGAAGTTCCCCAGTGCAGGTTCATCTACTGAGGTCTAGTCAGCCTATCTAGAGTCCCTCCACTTAAGAATATCAGCTCTTTCTCACCCAGAAGTAATCAGCTGTCAATAGTTCTTCAACTTAGATTAGGACCTGCTGCCCATTTCTATAGTTATACGCCTAGCTTGCGAGGTCATAGATCATAGAGAAAACCCTAAGACTGTTAATTCCTAGACGAATGTAATATCTTACTATGTGTACAATATGTATTCTTATATTTACAGACAACTACCAGTCACCACTCATCCAAGAAGCTCTTTTGCACCAGATGGAGACAATTACAGAACACCACAACTTGCCACACACAGAGACATTTTCTGTATGTTGACCAAGCCTAGGTAGCACATTAACATTGCAACTCCTACCGCCCAAGGCTTATGGAACATATAAGGGGTAAAGAGGACATTAATGAATCCTTCAATTCTCATTAATGAAGTTCCCTCCTGCAACAGAGAGACAGGCACACAAAGAGCATAGACAGTAAGAGTCTGCAGAGTGTGGTTTCTTGGACAGGACTCCTTCACCCACCAGAGCCAGCATGAGAAGGGACAGAAAGATTGTAAGAGCCAGGGAGGAAGTGCATGACCATATGTAAATAGAGTCCCACAAGCTCCTGGGACCCTGCTCATATGAACCTACAGCAATGGTGTCAACATGCACAAGACCTATGCAAACCCATGTCACATGCTTTAAAAAACATGCTGGAAGTGATCTGGAGACTGGGCCAGTCCCTGTTTTCTAGTTGCCTCGGGTTGCATTCTTTTTCAGTTAGCTACAGATGCTTAGTGGTTTAAAAGGAGAGCTTTTTGTTTTTCTCATTTTGTGCATTAGTGAGGAGGCATCCCTTCTGGTTGGGATATTTTGGATGATGTCTGTTGGGTTTGTCCATGTGCTCATGGGCAGCTGGCTGGAGGATGGACAATGTAGCATGGTGTCACATGCCTGACAAAGGGTAGATGTTTGTGCACAGTGCTTTCTCATTACCTGTGCTCTATACAAGGAAGCTGGTGCTTTCTTGGGAGATACTACACTCATGACTGTGTGGTACATAATAGTGAGAGAAAGGTAAAAGAACTGATCATACTCTCAAATCAGGAACTTTGGGAATCCCGAAGACCCTTATTTTTCCATTTAAGCAGCATCCAGTTCCATGCTATTTTAGGTAACCAATTCTTTGCCAAGGATTGAGACTGCAGAGAAGAGGAGGGGATGCTCTGATTCCTGCTCATCTGTGTCTGGAGTGCCTTTTTGCTCTCTTCATTAGTCCAGATTTCAATGAATCAACAACACACCAATCACTGCACTACCTATTAAACCATAAACTACCAAAGGGGGGGGGGTTCTCTCCAAGCCACTTGCAGTAGTCATTCATGAATTAGACTGGATTTTAAATCACTAAAAGACATACTTCTTATCTATGAAGGGATTTTGTACAAAGTTTACGTGAAGGAAGAAGTCCTATCTTAAATGCCATTGACACCATTCCATCAGTTGAGCTCCTGAGACCAGAGGAGGAAGCAACACCAGCACCAGACGTCAGGAAGTCATCTGTATGCGCTCCGCTCCTGCCCTGCAATCAGACCCCTGCTAGCTAGCACACTTCTCCCATGATGGACTGTTTCCGCAGACTCACAGCAAAAACAAGCCTTTCCTCTATTAAATTTCTTTTTGTCAGATATTTTGTTATAACAAGCAGAAAAGCCACGAATGCACCATCTGTGCTGGTGAAGGATGATAATATATCAGTAAGGAAAAGTCAGCTTTTGATCTGAGATCACAAATCAGAATATTATCACAACCGCAATCCCCTATCTTGGCTTCCTCTAACTTCAGCATCCCTGGAGGGTCACACCTCTCCTAGGTGCCTGGAAAACTACTCTGGTAGTTCGTGATTCTTTCTTTTGTCTCTGGTCCTAGCTGAAGCTCATGCACTGGATCTTGACGTTCACTGCTGCCCTACTGGGATGGGATGGAGTCAGGTTACCGAGATTAGAACTTTCTGCCTAGCTCCTTTGCCCAAGAACACCATGCTATTTTCTTTTCTATATATTTAATAAACTATTTCAGTCTTGTGAAACAAATCTATCCAGCTCTGATTCAGACATATTAACAGAAATATATTTTATTTCTGTTATAAAATAGCCTGAAGTATGTCATTATTATTGTTAGTTCATTACTATTTAATATCTATTTGCTAAATAATAAAATAATTTTTATATGATGCTTACAGTACCACTGACATTTAGATAGACTGTGTTACAAGTAAGTGGAAGCTTGGAGAAAAATCTAGCTTAGATTCAGCGGTCTCCTCTGTCTTTCTGAGTTGCATCTCAGACTTTCTAGGCTTAATTTTCAGTCCCAAACCATTCTCACTGTTCTTCCCCACAATGAGCCATCAGGTACTAATACAGGAGGCTTCTACTGTCTACTCTTTTTGATGACCTCAAATCAGCAAGCAGATTCCTTCTCCTCTGTTTATCACAGTCCTGATAGGTGGCCATCCTTGTCCATAGTTGAACTCAGCAGTACTTTCATATCTGCATTCTCGATCTCTACAGTCTTTACTCTAGCAATTATGAAGAGCTAATTTGTCAGATAATTGCAAAGTTAAGACGTGGACTGTCCTTTGGTTTGATCTACTTAAAACAGCTATAATAGAGGACATGAAGTTGGGGTGCATAGTAAAGTGGCAGTGGAGATGGGGGAAGAGGAGTAAATATAATTAAAATACATTGTATAGAGTTATCAATGAATCAATACAAATATATATATTTTATATTTTATTTTTTGATATTTATTATTTTTTACATGTATGAGTGTACTGTCTACATGTAGGTTGGTGCACCTGTGCAATACCACAGAGGTCAGAAGAGGGCATTGGATTCCTCTGGAACTGGAGTTAAAGACAGTTTTTAGCTGCCGTGTGGGTGCTGGGAATCAGACCCTGGTCCTCTGCAAGAGCAGTTGGCGCTCGTAACTGCTGAACCATCTCTCCAGCCCCACAAATATATATTTTTAAATGAGATGAGGCAGTAGGATATGAGCTGACCCAGGAGTGGGTGTAGAGCCCCAACAACTATTCTTACTCTTGACAACTCAGAAAGACTCTCCAGACTTCCATTTATTTATGGAATGAATGATGCGGATTGCTGGGCACAAGGATACCTTGGGAAATGTTGTCAGACCAAGCCTAAAGTAGCTTTGACCCTACACTGTCTGTTGGGCAAGTGACTTAATCATTCCAATCATCTTCATTTCCACATTTGGAATGAATGCAGAAAACATAAATCTGTTTTGGGGGAGAGGAATGCCATTTAGAGACAATGCTGGGGGCAGGTTCCTGAGCCTCCATGGCTCACTCGGGTACTATAGTGCCCTGGCAATGTGATGCACTTCCTGGCACTCCTGCCTCTCTCCTGAAAGCTTCTTTTTCCAGTATTACACCAACCCTCTGGCTCTGGGGTTTGTAGTTTGAGTGTTTTGGGAAGAGCCACAATACATGCCAGGAATCTCCCCAGAACAACTTGTTAAAACAATGCAGTCCTTTCAGTGAAGCTTTTGGCTGGCATCAGTGAAGGATTTCTGCATCTTCTCTTTGAAGGCCTTGGGAAAGTTGAGTAGACTTGTTTCCTTTCCCTTATTTTCCCTTTTGGATATTTGACAAAAGGAGCATTAGACAGGAAAAGCCACATTCAAAGAAACTTTCAACTGGAAAAAAAACAAACATTTATTAAAGTGTGTAAGGAGTCCCTACTCACTAATACATAGATATGTGACAATTTTAAGTTAGAGTATCATAGATTGAAATGTATTGGAATTCCAATTTAACTAATTGGAATTCATGGACTAAATTATGTTCACAGGAGGCTTTTAGATGGGTGCAAATATTCCTGAGTATATTCATCCAACCAAACCTTTGGGTGGAGATGTGGGAAACTCACAGGATGGTCAGACATCTATGGAATTCTGTTCAAGGAGATATATATATA
>VZQC01009000.1:932197-995401 GCA_009823505.1 Rhizomys pruinosus | reverse complement strand
ATATATATATTTGGTCTTTTTGTTCTGAGAGGGTCTCCCTGTAGCCCCAGCTGGCCTGGAACTTGTGCTGTAGACCAGGCTGGCCTTGAACTCACAGAGATCTGCCTGCCTCTGCTTCCTGAATGCTTTGGATTAAAGGCCTGTGCCACCATGCCTGGCTACAAGGAGACAGTTTTATGAACTCTCTCGTATTTCTGGTAAAAATTGAAGAAATCCCCTCTCCAATGCCCATTAACCATAAACCACTCCTCGGTGTATTTCTTTGTCAAAATCCTAATATTTTGCTTTTAAAACTTGAAAAATTACTAGACTATCAAGCTGGGAAAGATCAGTGAAGACATCTAGTCCATCTATTGGATGAAAAAACTGACTTCAGGAAGAAGAAGTAGAAGAGTTCCAGAATTCCAGATCTGCAGGCCATCTTTGTGTTCTTTCAGCAGCATGTTTTTCTTCTTTCATTAGAAACTATTGGTTTTATTCTCCACTGTTCTGTTTCTTCCTTTTTGTTCCCCTGTTTTCTTTTTTCGATTTCAACTCTAATACAAAAAATCAATTTCTAGAAAGGATTTATTCATGCACACCTTTGTGTGACTTTTCCTGGGGAGCTAAAAAGAAATATCTGTTCATAGCAGACTAAAGAAAGGATTTTATCTAAATCCTGCTTGGTTAAGCAGTGAGTTTATTAGGGTTACTTATAGGAGAACAGGTGATTCAAAGGCAGTCACATCACCAAAGTCAAACTCTCAGCATGTCTTATGTACACAGGCCACTGCGCTAATAAATTTACCCATCCTGGCTCATTGTTTAACCTCATATGTATCCTTAGGGAGGAAAGGAACCTCAACAGGATATCATGAAAGTTCATGAACATCATGATTGAGGCTGGTGAACCCCATGAGCTCTGTGACCTCCCAACTCCGTTTATAAAGGATGTTACTAGACCCAGTCTCATAAAGATCTCATGAGTCGTTGCAGTTACTGTGACTCAACATACCCAGAAAGAAACAGTTCCACTCCATTCCAAGTCTGTTGACTGGCTTTCTGCTCCCTTTGCATGATGTATCCCTGGCCTTGGAGGAGGTGGCACATGTGTATCATTTCTTCTCCCATTTAGGCCTTTTCATTGTGTTGCTATAATACAGCAACAGGCATTTCTCTGAAGCAACTTCTACTCACTATGAAAAGAAGTTTCCTTTCACTCTAGTTGATGGCAGTGATGATTGGTATAAATACAGGTGATTTGACAGGAAATCAGAATACTGGCAGAGGCCTCCATGCTGTGGCCTGTGACTTCCCCAGTGCAGATATTTGCCTGAGCTTATGGTAAAAAATATGGCTTCCTCTATGTGGAATGGATTTAAATCTAACCAGAAAATAGTTGTTTTCACTCATGATAGGCATGTTATTGTTATTCCAGTAGGAATAACCTGCCTGGTATGCTGAAAGCACAAAATTTGGAGTCCATAGCTGAACTCGACAATACTTCTCCCTTAGTAGTCTGCATAGTGTCTAACAACTCTATGAATGGTAGCCATTTTGATGAATTTCTGGCGGTATCATTTGATTTATCTGTGTTGTGCAATCAGAGTATTTAGTGTTATCAGCAACAGGGATTACCAACTAGCTCCAGCATGCAACCAACAGCACTGACAGCAGCCTACAGAGTGTCAGTGACCTAAAAAGTCTCCATGTCTATCCACTCACAGTAAGGTCGCTTACCTAGCACTGAGCTTTCCATCCAACAAATTATTAATGCAGGGACTACTCCTTTCTCTCTGCATAGAATCTCTTTGCATTTAAACTTTACAAGCGATATTTTGTTGTTTCTTCCAGATGACTTTTTAGATCTGTCAGGACACTTAGAGGAAATAATTTCACAGTGAATGCTCTCTGCAGAGAGTGGAAAGTATTCATGAAGGTTCATTGTCATCCATTCAAAGCAAATGAGAATTGGTCTTGGGTATTAGCAGCTAAGGAAATACTAAAAAATTATCAAGATTCAATAAAACATGAAAAGATAAAATCACTTGGATCAATTTTCCTGTGAAAGAACAATATTAGGTGTAGCTAATGGATGAGGCAGTGCCCATGTAGATTTTTATAAAACCTGCACTCTTTAAAAGCTGCCCCCTCGGGGGCTGGAGAGATAGCCTAGCGGTTAAGAGCACCGACGCTCTTGCAGAGGACCCGGGTTCGATCCCCAGCACCCACATGGCGGCTAAGAACCGTTTGTAACTCCAATTCCAGGAGAACTCCAGTTCCAGGGGAATCCGAGACCCTCTTCTGACCTCCGCGGCATTGCACGACACGGGTGCACAGACCTGCATGCAGACAATACATTCATACACATACAAAAATAAATAATAAAAAAAAAATTAAAAAAAAAAAAAGCTGCCCCCTCCTTTCACCAGTCATATATCTCCAATAAAGGAGTCTTAGGGTTGGAAATAATGCCATATCTTTGCAGGCTCTTTTTTCCCCCAGCTGGGCCTGATCGCCTTACAGTTTGCACCTTCAGTCAATAACCCTCCAATGATGTTACTCAAGACGTGTCCTAACAGTGTATTCACCTCTACTATGACTTTTGTTTTTTTGCAGGAACTAAATGTGTAGACCATAATTTATTTTTTTTGTCTTTTCGAGACAGGGCCTCCCTGTAGTCCCAGCTGTCCTGGAACTCACTTTGTAGACCAGGTTGGCCTTGAACTCACAAAGATCCGCCTGCCTCATAATTTTATGGAGGGATAATTGCTATTGGGAAAAGCTTACCAATATTCACCTACACAATTGTAGCTGTATAAGGATACATTGATCATTGATCCCCTTTGTGCCTGGTACTTTGGGAGGTTTCTATGAATTAAGGCACATTTAGTTCTATTATCTCCTCAAGTCCAAATAATATATATATATATATATATATATATATATACACATATATCAAAGAGACTATAATTCAAGTAGGGGCCTCTGGTCATTCTTCATGGTTCCCATTTACAGGCAAACTTGGCCTCCCCAACAGATGACTGATAACCCAGATGGTTCTCATCTATGGGCTGTCATTCTTTCACCTCAGGAAGTGAAATGAGGATCACTAGTATCTCCCCATCACTCACACACCATGAACTTTTCTTTAGACTTTGAAGCCACCCAGAGGCTCCCTAGCACAATGCACACCTAAGATAAACAGGGCACTGAAACATAAAGAAATCTATCCAAATTGAGATGAAGTACAAATGAGTTTATAGAATTTATGTAGAGAATCATGGGTGGCTCAGAGACAGCTACACTATTAGGTGGTCAGAAGCCAATGAGCCAATGTGTTCAACTTACAGGAAGGAATGAGGCGTCCCATGGTGGTCAGTGGTTTTTATCTCTATAGCCCTAAGGAGAGGAGGGGTCATGTGAGGTACCAGAGAACCAGCATGGGCCTCATGAACCTCGTGAACCTTTACCGCTCCTTCTCTGCTCCATGAAGAAATGTTAATAGGCTCTGATTCCTAGGATCTCATTGGGTTATTACAAATTTTCTGATTCAATGACCTAGAAAAAAAAAAAAAACACTACAGACATAGAAAACTTTGAAAATGGAAACTCATTTGTAGATATATAAACCAACAATTGTAAGTCTGCCTTTCAGGATAATTTTATGTAAATGATCACTTTTTCATAAGATTCCCAAACTAGAATCAACTCATATACAATCAAGAATGACTCAAATTAATCTATGGTAATTTATTTTAAAGAAGATGCTGGAGTTGGGGTTATTAATTGCCAGAGGAGCACAAAACAAATTCATACAAAAATTCTTATTCTGAGTTCTGGTGGTATTTATAATGTCATACATTGACCCATGTATTTTATATATATAGCATGCTAGTTGTGTCTGTTTAGTAATTATTAATAGAACAGAAGTAATATTATACTAACAGATAGAGAAATGAACATGTTAAACCTCTAGGCCACTATCATTATGTACTAGGATGTCCAAAAAATTTGAGCTCGATGTAATAGAAAAATCCCTAAGAAGTAGTTTCCCAATTTTAAAAAACTGAAATTTAAGGAGGAGACCCCATGTCTGCGGAGCGGCTGTAGCCTCTGAGCCCCCGAGATCCAAGGACACAGTGTCAGCCTCGCAGCTGCCGCCGCCCAGAGAAGGCTGAGCCCCAGGCGGTCATCTGCCAACACCCACTCGGGACACAGAATATCCAGTCATGGATAAAAGTGAGCTGGTGCAGAAGGCCAAACTGGCTAAGCAGCCTAGCTATACGATGACATGGCAGCCTGCATGAAATCTGTAACCGAGCAAGGAGCAGAGTTATCTAATCAGGAGAGGATTCTCACCTCTGCTGCTTATAAAGATGTAGGAGCCCGTAGGTCATCTTGGAGGGTCGTCTCAAGTATCAAGCAAAAGACGGAAGGTGTTGAAAAAAAAGCAGTAGATGGCTCGAGAACACAGAGAGAAAACTGAGGCTGAGCTCAGAGATATCTGCAATGATGTACTGTCTCTTCTGGAAAAGTTCTTGATCCTTAACGCTTCACAAGCAGAAAGCAAAGTCTTCTATTTGAAAATGAAGGGAGACTATTACTGCCACTTGATTCAGTCACAACAAACTTACCAAGAAGCATTCGAAATCAGCAAAAACGAAATGCAGCCAACCATTCTATCAGATTGGGCCTGGCCCTTAACTTCTCTGGGTTCTATTATGAGATTCTGAACTCCCCAAAGAAAGCCTTTTCTCTTGCAAACACAGCTTTTGATGAGGCCATTGCTGAACTTGATACATTAAGTGAAGAGTCATACAAACACAGCACACTAATAATGCCGTTACTGAGAGACAGCTACATTGTGGACATGGGATACCCAAGCAGAGGAAGCAGAAGCAGGAGGGGGAGGGGAAAATTAATTGCCCTTCCAACTTTTGTCTGCCTCATTCTAAAATTTACACAGTAGACCATTTGTCAGCCAGGCTGTCCACAAATATTTTCTTTTTGTTTATGATTTATGACTGGTTTATGCTACTTTTATTTGAATATCTATATTTCCCATGTGTTTTTTATGTTTTAATATTAGAGGAGTAGAGCCAGTTACCATATAGGGAGTTACCTGTTTTCATCTTGAGGTGGCCAATATGTGAATGTAGAATTTTTATACAAGTTATATGCTTGGCATAGTACCTTTCCTACATTGTGGCTTCACAAGGGCCAGTGTTAAAACTGCTTCCATGCCGGGCGTGGTGGTGCACGCCTTTAATCCTAGCACTCAGGAGGCAGAGGCAGGCAGATCTTTGTGAGTTCAAGGCCAGCCTGGTCTACAGAGTGAGTTCCAGGACAGCTGGAGCTACAGAGAGACCCTGTCTCAAAGACCAAAAAAAGAAAATAGAAAAAAATCCTCCTGAAATTCTTGGACTCCCTTCAAGATTTAGATTCCAAAGCTAGAGAGATTATACCTGAGTTCAATTCCCAGGATTCATACCAGGTGGCCCACAATCACCAGGAAACCCAGTTCCCCGGGGATCTAGTGCCCTCTTCTGTCCTCCAAGGGCACCTGCACTCTCATGTGCACATACTATACACAGACACACATAATTTAAAATATAATACATCTTTTTGAAAAAGTCACATTCCATGGGGACTGAAGAGATAGCCTAGCAGTTAAGAGCACTGACTGCTCTTGCAGAGGACCCGGGTTCGATCCCCAGCACCCGGGTTCGATCCCCATGGTGGCTAAGAACCATCTATAACTCCAATTCCAGGAGAACTCCAGTTCCAGGGGAAACCGACACCCTATTCTGACCTCCGCGGCATTGCACAAGATGGGTGCACAAACCTACATGCAGACAGTACATTCATACACATAGAAAAAAAAAGTCACATTCAGATCTGGACATGCTGACAATGCCCTGTAATCCTAAAATGTAGGAAGCAGAGGGAGGAGGATCAGGAATTCAAGAACATCCTCAGTACATAGCGAATTTGAGAGGCCAGCCTGGTTATACAAATGTTCAGTATTATATTCACAACAGCCAAAAGGTAGAATGGATGAACAAAGAAAACACAGTACATTCATACAATTGATATTATTCAGCCTTAAAAACAAAGGAATTCCAGCCAGGTGTGGTTTAGTCTTAGCACTTGGGAGGCAGAGGCAGGCGGATCTTTGTGAGTTAAAGGCCACCCTGGTCTACAGAGTGAGTTCCAGGACAGCTGAGGCTACAGGNACCCTTGAATTCTGTCCACCCATGAAATGCTGAAATCACCATCCTCTAGTTGTGATGACCTGATATTTATATACTTTGAAGATTCCACATATGTACACAATGTATTTTTTGGTTTTTTTTTTTTTTTTTTTTTTATAATTGCTAAACAAGCACATGCTGTCAAAACAAAAAAAAATCAGTTAACAGTGAAATAACTTGAGATGATGGCTAGCTTTGTTTAATGTCTTAGGAAATTTTTATGAACAATCCAAGCATAATTGTTAAAAACACGTGTATTAAATTCGTGTGAGTGGAATAAAAGTTTTATGAATGAAAAAAAACTGAAATTTAAGAATAATTAAGAGAAACATTTTTGTTTTATTTTTATTTTTTATTGAATTTTTGTATATTTCACACAGAACATCTGGATACATCTTCTTCCTCTCTATACCCCATCCCCATTGGCACCTTTCCACAGTCCCCCACGGGAACCCATACCCTGCCATTTGTGGTAAGGTCTATTGTGTCCCTGGATGTTCCTCAGTGAAGTTCATCCACTGAGGTCTAGTCAGCCCATCCAGAGTCCCTCACTTTAAGAAGATCAGCGCTTCCTCACCTAACCGTAATCAGCTACCCATATATCTTAGGCTAAGATTGGGGCCTGGTGCCCATTTCCCCAGCTCCATGCTTGTTTTTTGTCTGCTTGAATTTGCATGGGTCTTTTTCATGCTGACACCATGCTGTAGGTTCATATGAGTGGGGTCTCAGGAGGCTGTAGGGACTGCATTTCTATATGATCATGCACCTCCTCCCTGGCTCTTAACAATCGTTCTTACCCCTCTTCTGCAATGGTCCCTGAGTCCTGGATGATTGAAGCTTAATATAGGAGTCCTGTCTAAGGATCCCCCCGTTCTGTAGACTCCCAATCTCCATGCTTTGGCTATTTGTGGCCTTTTGTTTTCCTGGCCTTCTCTTGCATGAAGGAGCTTCCTTAGCCAAATACACAGGGATGGGGAGATTATAGATCTTAGAGAAACTGAAGAGAAATTCCCAAGGCTGTCACATCCGCAGACTAATATAACTTCTTATAAAGTGCAAAATATGTATCCTTATATTTACAGTTAAGTATCCCAGTCACCATCTATCAATGAAGCTTCTTTTACATCAGATGGAGACTATTACAGAGTCCCACAAGTCACACACAGACATTGTCTGTGAATGGCCCAAGCCTAAGCAACACTCTACAATGTGACCTCTACACCTAAGCAACACTCTACAATGTGACCTCTACACCTAAGCAACATTCTACAATGTGACCTCTACACCTAAGCAACACTCTACGATGTGACCTCTACACCTAAGCAACATTCTACAATGTGACCTCTATACCTAAGCAACATTCTACAATGTGACCTCTACACCTGAGTAACATTCTACAATGTGACTTCTACACATAAGCAGCACTCTACAATGTGACCTCTACACCTAAGGCTCATGCAACACAAAATAAGGGGTAAAGAGGACACTAATGAATATCTTAACTCTCTTTTATTGTTTTGTTTTGTTTTTTTCAAGACAGGGTCTCCCTGTAGTCCCAGCTGTCCTGGAACTCACTCTGTAGACCAGGCTGGCTTTGAACTCACAAAGATCTGCCTGCCTCTGCCTTCCAAGTGCTAGGATTAAAGGTGTGTGCCACCAAGCCTGGCTTAACTACCATTTAGAAAGGTAGTTTTAGAAGAGTATTTTATATTAAAATTATTGTTTATTTTTCATTTTAACCAAATGTTCTGAAACATATAACGGAGAAAAATCTCTGGTAGTAATTCAATAAAATGGAGATAATTTAATGCCTTAATTTTTACTAATTTTTTTTATTGATGCTTTGTGTATTTCATACATTATTTTCTAATTCAGTTCAGGCATATTTCCCTTTCCCTTCCCCCACCCCACCCCACCCCATCCCAGATCATGCATTCTGCCATAACTGTCCTCCATCTTTCTCTCAGTTTTTTTTCATTTTTTAGCTATAAGTGATAATCCATGAGTACAAGCATCCTTCGTGCAAAACCAATCTGCAGGCTGTTGTGCCCAAACCCCCACTGCCCCACCATCCAGTGGGGGGTGACAGGTTGTTTGTTCAATCAAGTTGATCAAATGAGTGTCCAGACTACATTGCTGTAGTTTCACCATTCACCCCAATCGTAGCCCTTACATTCTACCACGCCCCCTCTTCCACAGATTGCTCCCTAGGCTTAGAAAAGGGACACAGGTGGATGAGAAGCAAAACAGTCTACTTTCTCTGGAGCTGTTGTCTTGGACTCTGGTCAATTCTGGCTGTTTCCTTTCATGGGCTGACAGTTTGTCCAGGAGTAACCTTTCGATCCTACTAATGAAGCACAAGCAATTAGATATATAGGTATTTAAACAGTACTAATAGTTATGGTAGGTTACTTTGGTATAGACACATATGTTTGGATGGTATGTTAATCCATGAATTACATTTTTTTTCTGTTAAATATGACAGGGTCTTATTGTGGCTTATAACATCTCCTAACCAGTAGATGTAAGCTTGTGGCATCAGCCCTGGGTTATTCCTCCAAGGAGAGAGCCAATAGCCAATTAGATTTGGGATATACAGGCATATGGCTGCCTCTGCTGCACAGTATTTCCAGGCAGGTGAGGTGTAGCTGGTGCTGATGGAGGAGTCTTGCTCGACTCAAGGAGACCCATATTTGCTTTATTGGTTTAGTGGCCTTTGGTAATATTTTCTGGTATTCCAGAGACCATCTGTACACTTGCATGTGTGGTATTTTCTGGTATTCCAGAGACCATCTGTACACTTGCATGTGTGGTCTTATCACCTCGCTTCTTGCAGGTATCCCAGTTTAGAAGCAAGGACCCTTTACCTTTTCTGGGGGCTTGGCTCCCCTGGTAAAGGCTCACCCCATCTCCTTGGTAGAATAATCCATTGCTGATGTCAGAGCTCCTGTATTAATATATTTTGCTTAAATGTATAGCTTAAGGAGACTTTAGTATTATATTTGGTTCTGAATAGAGAATAATCCTTTTCACAGTTCCTATGTCTATTAGTCAATTAAAGAAGGCAGTTTTACCGGTTTTATAAGAGATTACCTCTATAATAGTCTCCAATTTACAGTTGGAGAACAACCTCATCATCATCATATTTCTCCTTGTTCTATGGGGGGGAGGTAAGAAAGTCTCTCATATTAAAACCTTTGTGGCACCTAGAAGGTAAGTTTCATTAGGACTCATTATAAATAGTTGTTACAAGTAGGATCCACAGAGGGGTTTGATGTTTGTAGCAATCTGAGGCTTTTCTTCCCTTCAATGTTCAGACGGGTCAACATGTCAGTTGGCACTTTCTGGTACATCCTACTCAATACGAAGCTGTATCTGTTCTTTCTCAGCCATTAAGTTGGTGATATTTTGACCTGTTGGAACATACAAATCTTTTCCCATAGTTAGTTTTAAGATTTGAATTGCAAGGTTTTTGACGAAAATGTTTCATGTCTATCTGTATCCCCCCCCTTTTATTAGGTTTTTGCTTTTTGACCCATGAGTCTCCAGAAGACAGTTGTATTATACATATCTATAGGGTGGAATCAAGGCACAGATTTCATTAAATTCATCCATGCTGTTTTGGGTGACCGTATGTGATTAACTTGGGAAGCAAATTTAATTTTTACATTAAATCATCTTATAGGTGAAAGAGAATGCTGCAAGGTGATATTGTACAACAGAGAAATTACAGAGAACATTTGTATGTGCCAATCCCAAAGTTATTGTTATACAGATTTTATGTAGAACAAATGTGGACAACAGCAATTTATATCTCCATTTAACTCAGATGCATTACTGTTTTTATCAGAGCCTGTAAACCAATGTTGTTTAATATACACATATTTACTTTTACTAAGTCCTAAAACACCATGTAATCTGGAGAGAGTGTCTGGGCAAAACTGGATACTTGTTGAACTCACATCAATTAAATATGCATTAATCAAATATACAACCTTGTCCCTCTCCCACCCCTCCCACCCTTCCCAATTCACCATTTCAGTACGTTTTCTGATGCAGTCTGTATTAGTCACTTTTTTGTTGCTGTGATAAAGCACCATGACCAAGGAACTTATAAAAGGAAGAGTTTATTTGAGCTTACGATTGGCGGTTCCACGGAATTAGAGTCCATGTGGCAGGAGGCGTGGTGGCTGGATCTGGAGCAGCAAACCGAGGGTCACATCTCACAAAGAGCACAGGAAGCAGAGAGGGCGACTGTAGACCACGAGGCTTGTTAAAACTCACTAAGCCTGCCCCCAACAACGCACTTCCTCTAGCATGGCCATACCCTCCAAGACCTCCAAAAACAGCGCCATCAACTGGAGACAAATGTCTGAATGCCTAGAGCCTATGGGGGACACTCATCCAAACCACCACACAGTCTTTTCTGTTGTTGTTCTTTACTATGCGTCCCTCTCCACGAGAAATATTTATATCTGGGTTATTGGTATTAGCATCCACATATGAGGGACACCATTTGTCATTTGTTTTTCTGGGACTGTGTTACTTCACTTAACATAATGTCTTCTAGCTCCATCCATGATGTTGTCCCTCTTTACCGCTGCATAGAAATCCATTGTATACATATACCACATTTTCTCTATCCATTCGTCAGCTGAGAGGCACCTGGGCTGGTTCCAGCTTTTTGCTGTTTGAGGATTGTTGCTCCTCTCTTCTGCCCTTTGAATTGCTTCAAGTATTTTATGAAGAGTTGGTTTTCCAGACATGTATTCCATCATCTTTTTTATGTCATGGAAGATTTTTCTCTCTCCTTCAACTGTAGTTGACATTTTTGCTGGGTAAAGTTTTCTGGGTTGGCATCCATAGTCCCTTAACACTCGGAATGCTTTGCTCCATGTTCTTCTTGCTTTCATGGTTTGAGCCGAGAAGTCAGTTTTAATTCTCATGGGTTTCCCTTTGTATGTGACTTGTTTTTCTTTTGTAGCCCTCAGAATTTTGTCTTTGTTTTGGGTATCTAGCATTTTAACTATGATATGACGTGGGATGTTTCTTTTATGATCTTGTCTATTTGGGGTCCTATGTCCTTCTTGTATTTGTATGTGTTTGTCTATTTTTAGTTTGGGGAAATTTTCATCCATTATTCTGTTGAAAATCTGATCAATACTATTCTCTTGAGCTTCTTCTCCTTCCTCTATTCCTATGATGCAGAGGCTTGTTCTTTTCATAGTGTCCCATATATCCTGCTTGTTCCACTTTTGTGTATTTTTAAATTTTTCATAATCTTTATTTGAGCTTTTTTAATTGCTCTGTGTTATCTTCCAGATCTGATATTCTTTGTTCTGCTTCCTCCATTCTACTTCTGAGGCTTTTTCCTTTCCTTTCTTCTTGATTGGATGAGTGTTCTAATTCCTTTTTGGTTTCATCCTGTGTTTTCTTTAGTATTTCCATTTCCTTTTTGAGCTTCTAAATCTCTTCTTGGTGCTCCTTACTTCGTTGTTTGGCTTTGGTTTTCAGTGTTTCTACTTCCTTTCGGAGTTTTTTTTTCTCCCTCTAGTTCTTTCTGGAGTTTGTTGGTCTGTTCCTTTAGTTCTTTCTGAAGTTTGTCATTGTATCCCTCCACTTCCTTTTTGAGTTTTTCATTCTCTCTCTTTAGTTCTCTGAATTCTTCTTTATGCTCTTTAATTTTTCTGCATAGGTCTGCAATTATTCCTCTAAGATCTGTTCCTTGGGTCTCCTCCAAGGAGTTCCCATTGTAGCTATCTCCTACAGGTTTGGTAAAGCCTGGTGCAGGATTATCCTGTGCCTTTCCCATGTTGTCCCTTCGTCGTGTCCCTGGCATGTGGGCTTCCCTTTTGTGGTTCAGATCGCAAATACCTTTTTGCTATGTTAGTGGATGGTTTTGCTTTCCTCCTTCGGATGCTTTTTTTTTTTTTTTCCTTTCCTCCTCCTTGTTTATGGAGTATTGACTTGTCTAGTTTTCACTTTATATATTGGATATTGGAAACCAAAGCACTCTTCTCTTCTTGTTCTGAAGGTTCTCCAAAAAAAAGTCCACTTGGATTCTCACTGATCTCTGGGGAGCTTGAGGGGTGGGGGAGTGGGGGGGTATATGCCTGACCTAGCCTGCACCCCAACACTTTCCCAAGTGACTTCCGGCCAGCCGGCACAAAGGTGCAGAGCCACCGGCTCAAATCTGCGACCCTCTGGCCCTGGCTCCAAAGATGAATGGCGGTCCCGCCTAGAAGTCCTCAGAGACGTGACCCCCTAGCTGCAGCCCCGGAAAGAGTCCACCCCCAAAAGTACCTGATTTTTACCAATATTTTATATAGCTGCCATTTATGGTAAGATATAATAATGTTTTCTTAGGGGAGAAGAAGCTAATGAGATCCACGAAGGGGGTCTACTCCTTGGTATCCAGAGACAGAGTCTAGTCCAGCACTGTAGTCCCCACAGAATTACCTGGAGACCTCCTTATGCCTCTGAAAAAGCAGCTGAGGATGGGGTGGGACTCTGACTTTCTAGCAGGCTTCCTGGAAGCAGAAATGCTACTGCTGCTATAGTTGTTCCACACGGAGTAACAAGGCTCAAACATTCCACAAAATTTACTTATTTTTTGTGTGAGAATTGTGTGTTCCAACTCGTGTTTCTCTGCTCCCTTTACACAGGAGGAGGGATACTGCATTTGCCTTAAAAGCAAAGGAAGAAAACACAAACATGTGCTAAAAGTTTGGAGTCATGAACTTAGGGAAGCTGTCTTACCACGCTGCTTCCTAGACTGCACTTTAGTGAGTATGGCTTTGGCAGCCCGTTTCATGCATGAAGAGAGAGAAAAGCTGTCTTCAACATTTTGTATTACATGTATTACATGTTGTGTGTATATGGATATGTGTAGAGATCAGAGAACAACTGTGGGGAGTTCTCCTTCCACCATGTGGGTCCTGGGAACTGAACTCAGGCCATGAGGTTTAGTGGCAGGTACCACCAAGCCATGTCACTAGTCCAAGAAAGCATAGTAATAACTTCTTAAAGGCACTAGTCACTCATTAAATATACAGTTTACCTTACCTCCTTTATATCTTCACACATCTCCTGTGAGGTGGAGTTTATAACAGGATTTTATAGTTAAAAGTGACAATCACTGGGGAGTACCAACCTTGCCATTAGCTCTACTAAGTGCTCTAAGAGCACATCTCAGAGAACAGTCCTGTGAACTAGACTCTATAGTGATTATCTCCATTTTATAGAGGATAGAATACAGCCTTGGAGAAGTTAAATTCTTCAGCCAGTCAGGTTCCTGGAATCCAGCCTCAAACAATGCACATAGGATTAATCAAGGCCAAGGTTCAACTGGGACTCATGTTACACTGTGCTAATCTCCTGTGCCATGAAATTTTACTTCTGATTATTTTGCTTTATTCTAACAATTTGGTTAACTGGTTCATCTTGTTTTTTTTTTTTTTTTTTTTTTCCATTAGTTTTACTGCTATTACTCCTTTCAATTAATTTGCTTTGAGAAGTGCTACTGGAAAGGGACTTTGACTATAATTGTTAGCACTTGAACGCTATTTTGTAAGCTTACAGATTGTTCATGGACTGATTTGCCATATGTATCCATATATTAAAACAAGGAAACTAAGGTCCAGCAAGTACAACTGATTTACATGGGACTCGTATTCCAACTTTCTTAACCTGTGAGCTCTTTTTTCAGCCTAGCCTTCCAAGAGATGAGGGAGCAGAGAAACAGGTGCAAGCCTCGGGATTTGGCATGAGGTTCTGGTCTTTGTCCCCTTGCTATCAGAGCTGCTCAATGCAATTTGCATTCCTCCTTGGGCCAAAAGTTGCAAATGTTAAAGCGATGACTCTAGTCCAGAATTTTTAGATGCTCCCAAAGTAGTAGCTGAGATTGAGGCCCGTTATCCTATTTTAGGACAAACTCTTCATAGCAATATGAGGAAATTAAAATCCATTCGAACAAAAAAGAGTTTCCCAGGTTGGGGGGTATGGAAGTAGAAATGAGTCTAAACTGGATTGAGAAATGTTGTATGATGTACATAAAGCATCAATAAAAAGAAAAAATTTCCAGTATCTTATGATTTACTCATGACAGATACATACCCAGAATTCTGGGACATGGAAGTGAGGTATTATAGCCAGGTCTCACTTTTTATTTCATAAATTGGAGACATAATATTCCTCAGGTCACTTCAAGAATGTATACTTGTATCTGTTTTAGATAACTCTTTAGTCAATGTGCTGGATAGCTTTGGTGTCAACTTGACATGCTTGGGTTGAGGGAACCTCAGTTGAGGAATTGGCTCCATTGGATTGGCCTGTGGCCACATCTGTGGAGTATTGTCTTGATGGTCGAGCAGTGTGGGAGGGCCCAGCCCACAATGAGTGATGCTACCCTGTGCAGGTGGTTGTGTACAGTAGAAGAAGGCGGGCTGGGCATGAGCCAGGGGAGCAAGCCAGTGAACAGCATTCCTCCTTGGCCTGTGCTTCAGCTCCTGCCTCCAGGTTCCTGCCCTGAGTCCCTGCCTTGGGCTCCCTGAGTGATGAGTCATGACCCAGGAGATAAAAGCTGAATAAACCCTTTCCTCCCCAAGTTGGTGTCAGTCAGAGTGTTTTGTCACAGCAATGGAAGAGAAACTAGAACAGTCAACTATAAAGTCTGTGCCCTCCAAGCTTGGGAAATAATTAAGGAGTCTTCTAGTATACTGTAGTCTATGAGGAACCATTGGCTAAAATGCCTGAGATAAAGGATGTTGCATGTCTATCACTATTAGACAAACTATTTTGTTCCCCTGTATCCCTATGGAAGTCTTGACCAAATATTTATGGGAAGTCTTAGAGGTACATTTTAGGTGGCCTGGAGTTTGAGAGAACACAGAAAAATAAGAAGAAAAAAATACCAGGTGACATGGTCAAAGTCCAGGCTCTTTACTCAGACATATAATTCTGCATCTGTCTGGTACCACTGCCAAGCTTTGTGCCTCAGGAGAGTCGAGATTCAGATCTTCTGTCTATAAAACAATACTAAAACAATATCATTTACAAAGCTGTTGTAAGAGTGTGGTATATGAACATATGTAAGTTTTCAAAACCCATTTAGTATCATTTGTTTTCTTGATCATAGCCAGTCTTACAGGGTAAGATGAACTATTAAAGTGGTTTTAATTTGCATTTCCTTAATTACTAACAATGGTGAACACATTTTAAGATGTTTCTTAGCCATCTTTACTTTTTCTCTTGAGAAGTCTCTGATCAAATCTTTAGCCCATCTTTTAATTGAGTCATTTGTTTTCTTGGTCCTTTATTTTTTGAGCAATTTATATACTCTGCTCACCTCTGACAGATGTGTCACTGGTGAAAATTTCCTTTCACTCTGTGGGTTCTCTTCACTTCTTGATTTCTTTTGCTGTATAGAAGCTTTTTTGTTTAATGAAGTCCCACTTGTGGATTGTTGACCTTATTCCCTGCACGACTACTGTCTGGTTTAGAAAGCCTTTTCCTACATCTATATCTAGTTTACTGCCAATGTTTTCTTTTAACATTTTCAGAGTTTCAGGTTTTACATTGAAGTCTTTGATCCATTCAGAGTTGACTTTTGCACAAGGTGAAATGTAGGGATCTAATTTCATTCTTTAAAAGTGGTGATTCAGTTTTGCCAGCACCATTTGCTGAAGATGCTACTCTTTCTCCATTGAATGTTCTTAGCCCCTTTGTCAAATATCAGGTGGCTAAAATTGCATGTACTCAAATTTGGGCATTCAGTTTTGTTCTGTTTATCTATGGGTCTATTTTTTGTGCCAGTACCATGCTGATTTTATTATTATAGCTCTGTAATTCAGTTTGAAATTTGGTATGGTAATCCCCCTTCATTATTTCTTGAGAGGTTGTGGGGAAAGGGGAACACTCATTCACTGCTGGTAGGATTGCAAACTTGTGCAACCCCTATTAAAAGCAGTGTGGAGATCACTAAAAAGACTAAAAATGAGCCTATCATCTGACCCAGTCATACCACTCATGGGTATTATATACCCATAGGATTTATCCTATAGTAGAGATAAGTGCACAACCGTGTTTGTTGCTGCTGTTTTCACAATAGCAAAGAGCTGGAAACAATGCAAGTGTCCCTCAAGGGATGGGTGGATAATCAAAATTTGGACTTTTACAGGATGGAGTTCTATGTAAGTGGCAAAGATGACATAATGAAATTTGCAGGTAAATGGATGGAACCAGAGCTGTTATGCTAAGTGAAGTAACACGGTCTCAGAAAAACAAACGACATATGGTATCCCTCATTTGTGGATCCTAACACCAAATACTAATGTGTAAGTCAAGGTGGGTAATTGATCAGTAAAGATAATATCACATTGACTGAAAAAAAATTAAGAAAGACTATGCGAAGGGAAAACCCCAGTGAGGAGCACAAGGGCTGAACTGATGGTGCTTTGGGCTTGTCAAGGAAGAGCCTTCAAACATGACATCCTTCAGTCTAATAAAAAAACCATAAGCTGAAGATGCTAAAACCTATGATATATGTAGCATGCATATGTGCATATTTTTGAGTGATGCATATTGGAAAGAATAACAACAACGACAACAACAACAAAAAGACTGGGTCAAAGAACTAGCTTAAATGGTGAACTTCTCGAAACAGTAAGCTTTTGCATCAAGAATTTTGAGAGAGACTGAGAAAAAGATGAAATGAATGTTTGGCAGAATGCATGAGCTCTGGGGTGGCGGGGGGGCAGGGAGGTTAGCAGGAGTCTAGATTTGATTTTAAATTTTGTATGAAATGCACAAAGTTCCAATAAAAATTGGCTTTGAAAAAAATTAAGAAAGAAAACAAATGGAGTTAGGAGGGTTCTGCCCTGTTGACTGGGTTAGGCATAGTTAACATGAGACGGACAGAGCTTTGAGTAGGTTTTCTATGACAGCGAGCTTGGGCACACTCACTCCCTCTCACACGTGTTCTCTTCCTCATCTCCACTCTGCCTTCAGTCAGTTGATGCATCCAGAAGGCCCTCCCCTCAGACCCCTCAGTTACGTCATCTCAGTCTCCAAGACCATGAGCCTCATAGATTTCCTTTGTTTATAAATACTCCCATCTATGGAATGTTGTTATAGAAACAGTGGGTGTTCCCTCCTCATTCATAACTCACCCAAATTCCTAAATGTTTTGTTTGACTGTGTGACAATGCCTTCAGCCCTAAATATATGGATTTTCTATATAGAAAAAGCTATTTAAAAAGGGGTGGTAATATAATATTCATGTATGAAATTTTCAAATATAAATAAATAAATAAATAGGATGGGGAATGGGAGAGCAGGAGACAGTATCGAGGGTGCAGAGGGATAACTCACACTAAGGCATTGTTGTTTGTTTGTTTGTTTGTTTTTTTGTCTTTTTTGAGACAGGGTCCCCCTGTAGTCCCAGCTGTCCTGGAACTTACTCTGTAGACCAGGCTGGCCTTGAACTCACAAAGATCTGCCTGCCTCTGCCTCACAAGTGCTAGGATTAAAGGTGTGCACCACCACGCCCAGCTACACTAAGGCATTTTGAAAAGTCATATGAAACCCAATATTGTAGAAGTATATATATATATATATATATATATATATATACAGATATGTATATAAATTATATGGGACACTATGAAAAGATCAAACCTCCACATCATAGGAATAGAGGAAGGAGAAGAATCTCAAGAGAATAGTATGGATCAGACCTTCAACAGAATAATAGATGAAAATTTTCCCAAACTAAAAATAGACAAACCCATACAAATACAAGAAGCACATAGGACTCCAAATAGACAAGATCAAAAAAGAAACTCCCCAAGACATATCATACTTAAAATGCTAGATGCCCAAAACAAAGACAAAATTCTGAGGGCCACAAAAGAAAAACAAGTCACATACAAAGGGAAACCCACCAGAATTACAACTGACTTCTCTGCGCAAACCATGAAAGCAAGAAGAACATGGAGCAAAGCAACCAACCAAATGAACCTAAATGCAAGCAGAAAGAAATAAAGAAAAACCAGAGAGCTGAGCTAAGCAGAGATCAATGAAATAGAAACAAAGAAACCATACAAAAAAATCAAATGAAATCCAAAAGTTGGTTCTTTTGAGAGAATAAAGAAGATAGAGAGACCTCATAAGCCCAGTTAACCAAAAAGAAAGAGGCGAGAACAATTCCAATCACATAGAAGATGATGAGAAGGGATATCGAATATATCACATAACAAGATCACAGATAGAATCATATGGGAAATACTTCAAAAAACTTATACTCTAACTAAGATTGAAAACCTAGAAGAAATGGAATGAATATCTGAAATCCTGGGAATCGCCCAAAGCTCACCAGAAGGAGATCGACAGCCTAACAGACTAATTATATAACAGGAAAAAATTGAAGATGTAATAAGTAGCCTCCCAACCAATCTGCCAGCCCCAGATAGTTTCACGGCAAAATTCTATAAAATTAATTTCAAAAAGACTTACAACCATTACTACTCAAGACTTGTTTTAGAAGGAACAAGATACAAATGTTCTCCCAGATTCCTTCTATGAAGGCCAGCATCACAATAGTCTATTACCAACAAACCATGATAAAAGTAATACAATCAAAAAGGAGAACTATAGACCCATCTCCTTAATGAACACAGATGCCAAATTCTAAACAGGATATCTGGCAAATCGCATACAGACCCACATCATGAAAATCATCCAACATGACCAAGTTGGATTCATAACAGAGAATGCAGGGAAGGATCAACATATGAAAATCAATAAATATCATCAAACATATAAATGGGACTGAAAGGACAAAAACCACACCATCATCTCAATTGACGCGGAGAAAGCCTTTGACAAAATCCAGCATCCCTTCATGTTTAAATCTAGAGGGAAATTCGACTGGAGGGTTCATTCCTCAATGTAATCAGAGCCATATACAGTAAACCCACAGCCAATATCATCTATGTACGTAAAGGTAGGAACTCTTGGGCAAGGCTGCCCACTGTACCAACTCCTTTTCAATATAGTTGCTGGAACCCTTGCTAGGGCAATAAGGCAAGAAAAGGAAATTAAGGAGTTCTAATTGGAAAAGAGGAAGTCAGATATCCCTTTTTGCTGATGACATGATTGTCTACCTAAAGAATGCTAAGAACTCCCCATAAAAGACCACCTAAACCATTGAATTGACATAAAGAGCTTGGTAAAGTGGCAGTTATCCAAAATAAATCTAGAAAAATCAGTAGCCTTTCTTTACACCAAACAACAGAGCAACTGAAGAAGAATGCAAGAGACCTTCCCACTCAAATAGCTCAAAAGCAATAAAAATACCTAGGAACGAACCTAACCAAAGACACCAAGGATCTCTACAAACAAAAATTTTAAACCCCTGAAAAAGGAAATTGAGGAAACATCAGAAGATGGCACAAACCCCCCATGCTCATGGCATGGGAAAATTAAATACTAGTAAAATGTCAACACAAAACCTAGGTATGCTACAGATTTAATGCCAATCCAATCAAAACCCCCAGAGTTTTCTTCACGGCAAAAAAAATCCTCAATTTCATTTGAAAAAACAAAGACCCTGAATAGCCAAAGCAACCCCTGAGCGAAAAGAGCAATACAGGGGGGATCGCTATACAATACTGACATCATCATCACTGACATCATTACAACACAATTCCTCAGCATCAAATATACCTATGACTGTTTCCTACATTGTCAGGCTAACGTCAAAAAANATTCCCAGTGTTAAAAGGACTATGGATGCAAACCAGAATACTTTACCCAGGAAAAAAATATGCGACTCATAGTTGAAGGAGAGGAAAAAAATCTTCCATGACAATAACAAGATGATGGAATACATTTCTGGAAAACCAACTCTTCATTAACAATACTTGAAGCAATTCAAAGGCAGAAGAGAGGAGCACAATCCTCAAAACCTAGGAAAAGAAACTAATTGCAGAGGCAGGTGGATCTTTTTGAGTTCAACGCCAGCCTGGTTGAACTCACAACTCTGTAGGAGTGAGTTCCAGGACAAACTGGGTGGTTTACAGGGAGACCCGTCTCAAAAAGAAACAAAAACAAACAAACAAACAAAACACAACAAGACAAAACAAAAAACTCAAACCGTAGGAGCAATATCACGAGGCTAGAAAAGTTCCAAATGGATAATAAAGTGAAGAGGAAGCAACATCCATCTTTCAATTATACCTTAAATATTAAATGGGCTAAGAACTCCCCAATCAAAAGACATAGACTGGGGAATGGATTAGGAAACAAAACCAATCAATAATGCTGTCTACAAGAAACCCATCCTCAATTTCAAGGATAGGCCCAACTTAAGGTGAAAGGATGGAAGAAAGTATTCCCAAGCAAATGTACCAAAAAAGCAAGTTGGCTGTGGCTATTCTAATTGAAGACAAAATAGACTTCAAAGCAAAAGAAATCAAAAGGGAAAAAGAAGGGCCATTACTCTTTATTAAAAGAACAATTGACAATGAAGATCTCAACAATCCATGCAATGTATACACGGCGAAAAACACATGGTGGCAGATGGCCAGAAATTTATAAAGCACAATGTGCTTAGGACTCAAGGCACAGATTTACGCCTAGCACACTAAGTAACTAGGGGACTTCATACCAATTAAGTCCCTTAGGACGAGATCCAACGAGGGACAAAGAGATAAAGCAGAGAAACAGTCTGAAATAAATGACACAATACATAAAATTGGACCTGCAAGCAGACATCTATGCGATTATATTTCACCCAAAACACTAGAGAATACACCATTCACTCACCAGCCTCACGAAACATTCTCGCATAGATACTGGGACACACGAGAAAAACTCGGAACAAATACTAAAAGAGCAATTGGAAAATAATCTCCATGCATTATGTGTCAGACCATGGTGCAAGCTAAAACGTCAAATATCACACCGTGATCCAGGATACCCTACAATCTAGAGAGCACATGGAGACTAACAACACCAAGTCCTGAAATAATGATGGGTCAAGAAAATAAAGTAAAGGAACAAAAAACTTTCCTGGGAACTGAAGACAAATGAAAGAAACAACACGAATCTATGGGACAGCTTTAAGGCAGTCCTAAGAAGGAAGTTTATAGCTCCTAAAGTGCCTACATTAAAAAAAACGGAAGAGACACAAGTGAATGTCTAACATTGCAGCAAAAAATACTTGAGAGACAACACGAACAATGATACCCTTAAATGCACAGACAAGAGAGGATATATGAAAAACATCAAGAGCAGAGATCAATGAAATAGAAACAAAGAAACCATAACAAAAAAATCAAATGAATCCAAAAGTTGGTTCTTTTGAGAGAATAAAGAAGATAGAGAGACCAACTAGCCCAGTTAACCAAAGAAAGAAGGCGAACAATTCCAATCAATAGAATCTGTGATGAAAGGGGAAATATCACATATCAATGAAGAAGATCCAGCAAAATCATATGGGAAATACTTCAAAAAATTATACTTACACTAAGATTGAAAACCTAGAAGAAATGGATGAATATCTGAAATCCTGGGAATCGCCCAAAGCTCACCAGACAGCAGATCGACAGCTAAACAGACTAATTAATACAGGAAGAAAATTGAAGATGTACTAAGTAGCCTCCCAACCAATCTGCCCAGGCCCAGATAGTTTCACGGCAGAATTCTATAAAATTATTTCAAAAAGACTTACAACCATTACTAACTCAAAAGTTGTTTTAAGAAGGATACAAATGGAGGGCGTTCTCACCAGATTCCTTCTATGAAGCCCAGCATCAGTCTATTACCAAAAACCATGTAAAGGAATACAATCAAAAAGGAGAACTATAGACCCATCTCCTTAATGAACACAGATGCCAAAATTCTAAACAGGATACTGGCAAATCGCATACAGACCCACATCATGAAAATCATCCAACATGACCAAGTTGGGTTCATACCAGAGATGCAGGGATGGATCAACATATGAAAATCAATAAATATCATCAAACATATAAATGGACTGAAGGACAAAAACCACACCATCATCTCAATTGACGCGGAGAAAGCCTTTGACAAAAATCAGCATCCCTTCATGTTTAAATCTAGAGGAAATTCGACTGGAGGGTTCATTCCTCAATGTAATCAGAGCCATATACAGGAAACCCACAGCCAATATCATCCTAAAGGTGGAAATCTTGGGGAACTAAGGCTGCCCACTGTCACCACTCCTTTCAATATACGCTTGTGAAACCCTTGCTAGGGCAATAAGGCAAGAAAAGGAAATTAACGGAGTTTCTAATTGGAAAAGAGGAAGTCAGATATCCCTTTTTGCTGATTGACATTGATTGTTCTACCTAAAGAATGCTAAGAACTCCTCCAAAACCTCCTAGAATTGATTAAGAGCATTGGTAAAGTGGCAGGATACAAAATAAATCTAGAAAAATCAGTAGCCTTTCTTTACACCAAACAACGAGCAACTGAAGAGGAATGCAAGGCAACCTTCCCACTCAAATAGCTCAAAAGCAATAAAAATACCTAGGAACGAACCTAACCCAAAGACACCAAAGGATCTCTACAACAAAAAATTTTAAACCCCTGAAAAAAGGAAATTGAGGAAAGACATCAGAAGATGGACAAACCCCCCATGCTCATGGATTGGGAAAATAAATATAAGTAAAATGTCCATCCTACCCAAACCTAGTGTACAGATTTAATGCCAATCCAATCAAAACCCCCAAGAGTTTTCTTCACGGGCTTGGAAAAAAATCCTCAATTTCATTTGAAAAACAAAAGACCCTGAATAGCCAAAGCAACCCTCTGAGCGAAAAGAGCAATACAGGGAGGGATCTCTATTTACCAGGCATTCAAACTATCATATAGGGCCTATAGTTCATAAAAAACAGCCTGGTACTGGCACAAAAAACAAGACCAGTTGACCCAATGGAATAAAACTGAAGATCCAAAACTGAGCTCGTACAATTTCAGCCACCTCATATTTGACAAGGGGCCAACAAGACACAATGGAGGAAAGAACAGCATCTTTAGTAAGTCGGTAGTTGGCAAAACATGGATCACCACTTGTAGAAGAATGAAATTAAACCTCCCTACCTCTGCCACTTGTACAAAATAGTCACTCCAGATGGATCAAAGACCTCAACGTAGAAACCCCAACATCTGGAGGTGATAGAAAAGAAGAGAATTGGCAGCAGACAACAAGACATAAGGCATA
This sequence comes from Rhizomys pruinosus, assembly GCA_009823505.1. Taxonomy (NCBI): domain Eukaryota; kingdom Metazoa; phylum Chordata; class Mammalia; order Rodentia; family Spalacidae; genus Rhizomys; species Rhizomys pruinosus. The sequence goes on along the minus strand of VZQC01009000.1, from coordinate 971,914 downwards.
GGAAAAGACTTCCTAAATCAGACAGCAGCTGCACAAGAAATAAGATCGACATTGACAAATGGGACCTCATAAAACTCAAAGCTTTTGTACATCAAAGAAACAATAAAGGAAGTGAAGAGAAAAACCCACAGAGTGGGAGGAAACCTTCCACTGCAGATACATCTGACAAAGCATTAATTTCCAGAGTAACAAGCTACTCAAAAAACAAAGAAGAAAAGAAAACAAAATGAATCACTCAAAAGATGGAGCAAAAAGATCTGATAGAGACTTCACAGAGGAGGAATTAATAGATGGCCGAGAAACACTTAAGAAGTGTTCAAACATCGCTCCCATATGAATGATACCAAGATGTGAGAGGGTTGTGGGGAAGGGGAACACTCATTCACGTTGCTGGGGGAATGTAAACTTGTACAGCCATAAGAACTATGGAAAGCAGTGGTGGACGAACCCTTCAGAAGACTCAAAATGAGCCTGCCATTTTGACCCAGTCATACCACTCCTGGGTATATACTCACAAGACACATCTTACTGCCAAACATACATGTACACGCTTATGTTTATGGCAGCTCTGTTCACAATAGCAAAAAGCTGAACCAGCCAAGTGCCCCTCAACTGAGGAGTGGATAGAGAAAAATATGGTACATGTATACAATGGAGTTCTATGCAGGGGTAAAGAGGACAGATGAATTATGACATTTGCAGTAAATGGATGGAGCCTAGAAGACATTATGTTAAGTGAAGTAACACGTCCCAGAAAAACAAAACGACAAATGGTGTCCCTCATATCGTGGATGCTAGTGCCAATAACCCACATTAAATATTACTTGTGGAGAGGGATGCATATTAAAAGAACAACAACAAAAAGACTGCATCAGAAAACTGACTGAAATTGTGCATTGGGAAGGGCAGGAAGGGGGGAGAAGGGACACAAGGTGTATATTCGATTAATGCATATTTAATTGACGTGAGTTCAACAAGTATCCAATTTTGCCCAGACACTCTCTAAGTTACATGGTGTTTTAGGACTTAGTAAAAGTAAATATGTGTATAATTAAACAACATTGTTTTACAGGCTCTGATAAAAACGGTAATGCATCTGAGTTAAATGGAGATATAAATTGCTGTTGTCCACATTTGTCTACATAAAATCTGTATAACAATAACTTTGGGATTGGCACATATAAATGTTCTTGTATAATTTTTCTGTTGTATGGTATCACCTTTAGCATTCTCTTTCACCTATACGACTGATTTAACGTAAAATTAAGTTTGCTTCCAAATTAACACATACAGTCACCAAAAACACATGGTGGAATTTTGATGAAATCTGTGCCTTGATTCCACCCTATAGGTATATATAATACAAATGCCTTCTGGAGACTCATGAAGTCAAAAACAAAAAACCTAAAAAAAAATGGGAGGGATACAGATAGATATGAAACCTTTTGTCAAATCCTTCAAATTCAAATCTTAAAACTAACTAGGAAAAGGTTTGTATGTTCCAACAGGTCAAATTACACCAACTTAACAGCTGAGAAAAGAAAGATACAGCTTTGCATTGAGTAGGATGTACCAGAAAGATGCACAGAAAAGGTTGGCCTGTCTGATCATTGAAAGGAAGAAAAGCCTCAGATTGCTGCAAACATCAAACCCCTCTGTGGATCCTCACTTGAACAACTATGTATAATGAGCCCTAATGAAACTTACCTACTAGATGCCACAAAGGTTTTAATATGAGAGACTTTCTACCTCCCCCCCCATAGAACAAGGAGAATATGAAATGATGAGGTCATGTCTAACTGTAAATTGAGAGCAACTGTTATTAGAGGTAATCTCTTTATAAAACCCGGTAAAACTGCCTTCTTTAATTGACTAAATAGACATAGGAACTGTGAAAAAGATTATTCCTATTCAGAACCAAATATATACTAAAGTCTCCTTAAGTATGCACTTTAAGCAAAAATATTAATCAGGAGCTCCATATCAGCAATAGATTATTCTACCAAGGAGATGTTGGCCAGGGGATCCAAGCCCCTCAAAAGGTAAAGGCTCCTTGCCTCTACAATATGTGTCTATACCAAAGTAACCAGCTATAACTATTAGTGCTGTTAAATACCTATATATCTAACTGCTTGTGCTTGGGAGGAAAATGTGGAGAAAGAAATAAAAGCTGGTTCTTTTATATATTCTTACTGTAAAAAAGCTTAACTTTATGTTGATATACTAAATATACATAAAATTAGGATGGTGATAATTATATAATTTCATCTGCTTTTTGTGTATTATACATTTCTTGCTACAAACACACTGATTTTATGTCCAATATTTTAGACAAATTTTAAAAGTTCTGCACTGTTTAGGTTGAACACGTACTCCTAAATCTATTTAATTTCAAATCTTTCATTTTGAAACAGGTTTTCCCCCCTCATACCCCCCATAACTTCTCGGAACTGAAGACCTCAAGAGAAACCCATTGGTCTAAGTAAACCAAAGAAAACGTAGATTTCTCCAGGGCTTAGTTAGTAAAAATTATAAGTAAAATTGTCATAAAATGTGTTTATAGATAGTGACTCAGGGGCACATAGAAGCATTGATTCATTATTTACTTAACCTACTTTTTGTTGGCAGAAAAATTATTTGTATGTTTTCAATATTCATCAACTCTGTGTCATCAAGTAGTCTGCTGGGGACAGAACACAACCCACTTGCGACAGAGGGAAACATGGAAGGATCTACTCCTTTCTGACACACATGCTGCGTCTTCCTACACAGTTCTATGCAGACCTGTTGCCACAGCTTTTAACTTGTTTTGTTGCTAGTCATTGGCATCTTACATCACAATAGTGCCCTACATAAAGAAACTTTCTCCAGGGTGGAGAAGATAGCTCAGTGGTTAACAGGCAGTGGCTGCTCTTACAGAGGACTTAGGTTTGGTTCTATAGTACTCACATGGTAGCTAACAACTCATCCATAACTCCAGTTCCAGGGATCCAATACCCTCTTCTGACCTGACCTCTGCAGACATTGCATGGCATGAGTGCACTTACATACATGCAGGGAATGCTTCATATACATAAAATAAAAACAATACATACACAGTATTGAAAAAGAAGATCTTCTCAATCAGAATCTTAGTTGGAACTTTATGTGGACAGTCTATTGTATCCAGAGTGATTCTCAGATATGGCAATGTACACTAAACACTAAAAAGCCCAGGCATTACTCTCAGCCCTAAGTCTTCCTCTAAAAGATTTCCTGTTAACTCCTCACTTATCCTGAGTTTGCTGTGTACTGGGGCTTCCTCTGGCATCTCATTTCCACTAAGAAAGCTCACTCGTTTTCCACACTCACCTTCAATAAACCATGTCCTGGCTTTAGAATAATCACACTTCCTTATAAATAAAAGGCTTTATGACAAAAGCTACAACTAATGGATCAATTCCTTTAGTATATTATTATTTTATCAAGCATAAAATATCTGAAATATAAACTTTCAGTTTATTTCTGTGGACAGTGTATCATTCTATGGGTAAAGCCTGGCTATTTCTCATGTGGAGTATGAGGACATTCATAATTCTATCTGCAGCCTCCAGGCTGGAAATGTCTGAGTCAGAACAATGCCTAATGTGCTCACTGGGCGAGGACTTGTTATGAGCTTAAATTGTGTCTCTATGAAATTTGAAAGTTGCATACCTAGTCTGTGAAGAATGGCATTTGGAGATATGCTGCTTTAGAGTAGTAATTAAGATTAAATTAGGTCACAAAGACAAGGCTCTAATCAACCCAATAATTGATGTTCTCATAAGAAGAGGAGACACCAGAAATATCTCTTCCTGCCTAAGAGCACCTTGGAAAGGTCATGTAAATACACAGGCAGAAGATGCTGTTTTGTAAGTCAGGGAGCGTGTCCTTGACAGAAACCAACTGTGTGCTGGAACCTTGACCTTGGACTTCTAGCCCTAAATCTGTGAGAAACTAAATGTTAATTGTTCGACTCTCTTAGTCTGCGACATTTTCCTTTAGTAGCCTTATTACTCTGATACATGGGAGCAAGATCACATCTTTCCATAAATAAATGTGATGCTATATATGTCAATAACATTCTGTTAGGAGCATGAAGTCAGCCACAGTGGGCATATTCACAGCATGGAAATGAGCAATCGCTTCTACAGTCATTTAACAGAAGTCCCCCAGACATATATGTACTAAAGCCTTGGTTTCCAGAGTCATGTTCCTGGGAGGTAATGGCCTCCTTAAAGAGATGGAGCCTAGGGAGATGCTCTTCAGTCTTCGAGAACGTACCCTTGAAAGGGATTATGGGAGCTGTGTCCTGGCCTTTCCCTGTGCCCTAACTTGACAGCCTGGTACTGGCACAAAAACAGACCAGTTGACCAATGGAATAAAACTGAAGATCCAAACCTGAGCTCATACAATTTCAGCCACCTCATATTTGACAAGGGGGCCAAGAAGACACAATGGAAGAAAGACAGCATCTTCAGCAAGTGGTGCTGGCAAAACTGGATCACCACTTGTAGAAGAATGAAATTAAACCCCTACCTCTCACCTTGTACAAAGGTCAACTCCAGATGGACCAAAGACCTCAACGTGAAACCCCAAACTCTGGAGGTGATAGAAGAGAAGCTTGGCAGCAGACTACAAGACATAGGTGTAGGAAAAGACTTCCTAAATCAGACAGCAGCTGCACAAGAAATAAGATCGACAATTGACAAATGGGACCTCATTAAACTCAAAAGCTTCTGTACATCAAAGGAAGCAATAAAGGAAGTGAGGAGAAGACCCACAGAGTGGGAGGAAACCTTCACAGCAGATACATCTGACAAAGCATTAATTTCCAGAGTATACAAGCTACTCAAAAAACAAAGAAGAAAGAAAACAAATGAATCATTCAAAAGATGGAGCAAAGATCTGAATAGAGACTTCACAGAGGAGGAGTTAGAGATGGCCGAGAAACATCTTAAGAAGTGTTCAACATCTCTGATAATTAAGGAAATGCAAATTAAAACCACTCTGAGATATCACCTTACTCCAATAAGACTGGCTAGGATCAGGAACACGAATGATACCAAGTGCTGGAGAGGTTGTGGGGAAAGGGGAACACTCATCCATTGCTGGTGGGAATGTAAACTTGTACAGCCACTATGGAAAGCAGTGTGGAGAACCCTTAGAAGACTCAAAATGAGCCTTCCATTTGACCCAGTCATACCACTCCTGGGTATATACCCACAAGACACAACTTACTGCAAAGATACATGCACAGCTATGTTTATTGCAGCTCTGTTCACAATAGCAAAAAGCTGGAACCAGCCCAGGTGCCCTTCAACTGACGAGTGGATAGAGAAAATGTGGTACATGTATACAATGGAATACTATGCAGCAGTAAAGAGGGACAGCATCATGAACTTTGCAGGTAAATGGATGGAGCTAGAAGACATTATGTTAAGTGAAGTAACACAGTCCCAGAAAAACAAACGACAAATGGTGTCCCTCATATGTGGATGCTAGTGCCAATAACCCACATATAAATATTACTTGTGGAGAGGGATGCATATTAAAAGAACAACAACAAAAAGACTGCATCAGAAAACTGACTGAAATTGTGCATTGGGAAGGGCAGGAAGGGCGGGAGAGGGACACAGGTGTATATTCGATTAATGCATATTTAATTGACGTGAGTTCAACAAGTATCCAGTTTTGCCCAGACACTCTCTACAGGTTACATGGTGTTTTAGGACTTAGTAAAAGTAAATATGTGTATATTAAACAACACTGGTTTACAGGCTCTGATAAAAACGGTAATGCATCTGAGTTAAATGGAGATATAAATTGCTGTTGTCCACATTTGTTCTACATAAAATCTGTATAACAATAACTTTGGGATTGGCACATATAAATGTTCTGTATAATTTTTCTGTTGTATGGTATCACCTTGCAGCATTCTCTTTCACCTATACGATGATTTAACGTAAAAATTAAGTTTGCTTCCCAAGTTAATCACATACAGTCACCCAAAACAGCATGGGTGAATTTGATGAAATCTGTGCCTTGATTCCACCCTATAGGTATATATAATACAACTGCCTTCTGGAGACTCATGAGTCAAAAAACAAAAACCTAAAAAAAATGGGAGGGATACAGATAGATATGAAACCTTTTTGTCAAATCCTTCAATTCAAATCTTAAAACTAACTATGGGAAAAGGTTTGTATGTTCCATCAGGTCAAAATGTCACCAACTTAACAGCTGAGAAAGAAAAGATACAGCTTTGCATTGAGTAGGATGTACCAGAAAGAGCCAACAGAAAGGTTGGCCTGTCTGATCATTGAAAGGAAGAAAAGCCTCAGATTGCTGCAAACATCAAACCCCTCTGTGGATCCTACTTGTAACAACTATGTATAATGAGTCCTAATGAAACTTACCTACTAGATGCCACAAAGGTTTTAATATGAGAGACTTTCTTACCTCCCCCCGCATAGAACAAGGAGAAATATGATGATGATGAGGTCATTCTCCAACTGTAAATTGGAGACAACTGTTATAGAGGTAATCTCTTTTAAAACCGGTAAAACTGCCTTCTTTAATTGACTAATAGACATAGGAACTGTGAAAATGATTATTCTCTATTCAGAACCAAATATAATACTAAAGTCTCCTTAAGTTATGCACTTAAGCAAAATATATTAATGCAGGAGCTCTGACATCAGCAATAGATTATTCTACCAAGGAGATGTTGGCCAGGGGATCCAAGCCCCACAAAAGGTAAAGGCTCCTTGCCTCTACATATGTGTCTATACCAAAGTAACCAGCTATAACTATTAGTGCTGTTTAAATACCTATATATCTAACTGCTTGTGCTTGGGAGGAAAATGTGGAGAAAGAAATAAAAGCTGGTTCTTTTATATATTCTTACTGTAAAAAAGCTTAACTTTATGTTGATATACTAAATATACATAAAATTAGGATGGTGATAATTATATAATTTCATCTGCTTTTGTGTAATTATACATTTCTTGCTACAACACACTGATTTATGTCCAATATTTTTAGACAAATTTTTGAAGTTCTGCACTGTTTAGGTTGAACACGTACTCCTAAATCTATTAATTTCAAATCTTTCATTTTGAAACAGGTTTTCCCCCCCTCATCCCCCCATAACTTCTCGGAACTGAAGACCTCAAGAGAAACCCATTGGTCTAAGTAAACCAAAGAAAACGTAGATTTCTCCAGGGCTTAGTTAGTAAAAATTATAAGTAAAATTGTCATAAAATGTGTTTATAGATAGTGACTCAGGGGCACATAGAAGCATTGATTCATTATTTACTTAACCTACTTTTGTTGGCAGAAAAATTATTTGTATGTTTTCAATATTCATCAACTCTGTGTCATCAAGTAGTCTGCTGGGGACAGAACACAACCCACTTGCGACAGAGGGAAACATGGAAGGATCTACTCCTTTCTGACACACATGCTGCGTCTTCCTACACAGTTCTATGCAGACCTGTTGCCACAGCTTTTAACTTGTTTTGTTGCTAGTCATTGGCATCTTACATCACAATAGTGCCCTACATAAAGAAACTTTCTCAGGGTGGAGAGATAGCTCAGTGGTTAAGAGCAGTGGCTGCTCTTACAGAGGACTTAGGTTTGGTTCTTAGTACTCACATGGTAGCTAACAACCATCCATAACTCCAGTTCCAGGGGATCCAATACCCTCTTCTGACCTGACCTCTGCAGACATTGCATGGCATGAGTGCACTTACATACATGCAGGGAATGCATTCATATACATAAAATAAAAACAATACATACAAGTATTTGAAAAAGAAGATCTTCTCAATCAGAATCTTAGTTGGAACTTTATGTGGACAGTCTATTGTATCCAGAGTGATTCTCAGATATGGCAATGTACACTAAACACTAAAAAGCCCAGGCATTACTCTCAGCCCTAAGTCTTCCTCTAAAAGATTTCCTGTTAACTCCTCACTTATCCTGAGTTTGCTGTGTACTGGGGCTTCCTCTGGCATCTCATTTCCACTAAGAAAGCTCACTCGTTTTCCACACTCACCTTCAATAAACCATGTCCTGGCTTTAGAATAATCACACTTCCTTATAAATAAAAGGCTTTATGACAAAAGCTACAACTAATGGATCAATTCCTTTAGTATATTATTATTTTATCAAGCATAAAATATCTGAAATATAAACTTTCAGTTTATTTCTGTGGACAGTGTATCATTCTATGGGTAAAGCCTGGCTATTTCTCATGTGGAGTATGAGGACATTCATAATTCTATCTGCAGCCTCCAGGCTGGAAATGTCTGAGTCAGAACAATGCCTAATGTGCTCACTGGGCGAGGACTTGTTATGAGCTTAAATTGTGTCTCTATGAAATTTGAAAGTTGCATACCTAGTCTGTGAAGAATGGCATTTGGAGATATGCTGCTTTAGAGTAGTAATTAAGATTAAATTAGGTCACAAAGACAAGGCTCTAATCAACCCAATAATTGATGTTCTCATAAGAAGAGGAGACACCAGAAATATCTCTTCCTGCCTAAGAGCACCTTGGAAAGGTCATGTAAATACACAGGCAGAAGATGCTGTTTTGTAAGTCAGGGAGCGTGTCCTTGACAGAAACCAACTGTGTGCTGGAACCTTGACCTTGGACTTCTAGCCTCTAAATCTGTGAGAAACTAAATGTTAATTGTTCGACTCTCTTAGTCTGCGACATTTTCCTTTAGTAGCCTTATTACTCTGATACATGGGAGCAAGATCACATCTTTCCATAAATAAATGTGATGCTATATATGTCAATAACATTCTGTTAGGAGCATGAAGTCAGCCACAGTGGGCATATTCACAGCATGGAAATGAGCAATCGCTTCTACAGTCATTTAACAGAAGTCCCCCAGACATATATGTACTAAAGCCTTGGTTTCCAGAGTCATGTTCCTGGGAGGTAATGGCCTCCTTAAAGAGATGGAGCCTAGGGAGATGCTCTTCAGTCTTCGAGAACGTACCCTTGAAAGGGATTATGGGAGCTGTGTCCTGGCCTTTCCCTGTGCCCTAACTTGTGATGTGTTACCCCTTTGTTGCCATCACCTGTTTCCTCTACCAGAGGTCCAAAGCAGTGGGCCACCTCATCTCCGTTTGGACCTGCCATAGATGGCAGTTAAATAAATTTTTCTCTATAAGTTAATCAGGTCAGATATTTCACTGCATTTATGGGACTCTAATTCAACTATGTATCAGTCTTCTCCCTTAGAGAACTGGCTATTAAATAGTCACCAGAATTTCACCTGATTGCTCAGCTTAGTTAACAAAATCATACCACTATGATCCTCTTTTATGGTAACATTAACATAAGTTACAATTTGATATTCATTTCAAAGAGCAATACTGTATTAGGTAATGCAGAAATCCTAACACACAATGTTTAACTTACATGGAATTACCAAGATTTTATGTAACTATATAATTGATTTTTTTCTCTCCACAAGACTACAATTTTCATGAAGACAAGACTGTGCTTGTCTTCTTTCTTTAGTTCCTAGCTCAGAACCCGATGCACTGCAGAGGAATAAGTGCAGAGTGTTAAAGAAATACAGGAAATCACCATATTGTGCTGCTGCAAACGGCTCTCTGATCCACTCCACATGCATTGCTACAAGTTTGCTGCTCACAGTGTATTGTACATCCTGCCTGTGCAGAGGGTTTAGGTGAGAGTCGCCCTTAATTGCAGGATCTGGATCTAGTTCATCTATCCCATGACAGGCTCCCCAACAGAAATAAACTTTAAAATATATTTGGTAAGTAGAAACAAGTGCATCCTGGGAGTTCATGTCTAGGAAAGAGACTTACTTGGGAGCTTGGCATCGCTGGCTGTCTTTCTTTCTTGTCTGTGTACTGATTTGGCTTTGATTTGGTTACTAGAGTTGTTCCCCATATAGTGGTGCAATGAAACGCATTTCTTCCCATTGTCAGTCCTGGAGGATATATTACAAGTTAGCTAGGAAACATTTCTAGCCTTGATTATCTCACTTGATTCATTAGGGGAAATGTAGCTCAAGTGTGGCTTCAAGACTCTTCATACAGAATCTCAGCCTCCCAATGCTGACTTGACTTTCATCCGTGACAGCCTCTAGTGCTTCCTGCCAGGAAGTCAGATCTTACATCTTTAATAAGAACATTAGGGTGCTTAACTGCCCGGGCTGCACAGGAGAGGCAGCAGGCATGATTTAAAGGTCGGTCCAAGAAAATAGGATTGTTTTGTTTTTCAGTACTTTGTTTCCCAAACAGGTGATATGAAGTGTTTCAGATCTTGCAGCACCAGGAATCCACTGTGCGAGTTTTAATAATGCTTGTGGCTACCCGTGACTTTGTATTCTTCGTATAAATGCATTGCTAACATAAGGGCCTCCCAGGGTTGTGGAAAGGGCATTTGGTTATAAGTCAGGAGACCTTGTCCTTTCCTTTTCTGCTGCTATGAATAATAATGATAATAAAAATAGCCCATTCTCTTTGAATTCTCACTTTGTGCCAGGAAATATGTTGAGTAATTTAAAGCAATGGACAGGCTGAGGAGGTTGAAATGCCAGCTCACAAGTTAATTCAGAAAGCAGAGAAAATATAATTATTTCTTTATGTTTTTACATGTTAGTTCTTGTCTTCTGCTCAAATCTGTTACATTTCATATGTTGGTGTCTAGAAAACAATAAAATTAAGTACAATTTAAATTCAGCAGTTTAGTTCTCTTAACTTTGCTGTCTGATATAGTAGCCACTAGATAAAATCCTTATGTTTGCATCTGAATTCCGCTACTCCAGGCTTATCAGAAAGTGAGAAGGCTTGTAATTCAAAGAAAGAGATATTTATTACATATTAAGTTATGAAAATAGAAAACAGTCCTTCTGGGGATAACGAACTGATGCTTAGGTGACCTTCAGATAAGCATCTTAAATTTACAAAGAATTTGTCCAACACAACTAGAAGGGATCTTGCAAACAATGGTAGCACATATGTGAGTGAGCATGTGTGTGTGTGTGTATGTATGTGTGTGAGTTCATTTTTACATGAACTTGATGATTTTATTGTTTCCATCTACCAACATTGTCTGGAACCTCTATCAGTATGAAGAAATCGGTTGTTTCAATTTACCTGTGCATGTTGTGTTTATGCTGGACTATGTGTGTTCGCATGAATGTGGATACATGTGTATGTAGGGGTAGGTAAGCACTACTTCTTTATGTTCTTTCATGCAGAAGCCAGATGTTGAGATTGGGTGCCTGCTTCGATTGTTCCCCATTGTATTTATGGATATAGGGTCTTTTACCTGATCTCAGAGCTCACTGATTCCTAACTCTAGGTTATCCTAGCTATGTGGCATGAATAATTGATCCCCTGTGTCTACCTCTAAGTGCCGGGATGACAGGTGGGCCACTATCCAAGTTTCCTTTCAATGGCTGTGACAAAACACTCTGACCAAAACCAACTTGGGGAGGAAAGGGTTTATTTGGCTCTCATCTCCTGGGTCACAGTTCATCACTGAGGGAGCCCAGCATAAGAACTCAGGGCAGGAACCTGGAGGCAGGAGCTGAAGCACAGGCCCTGGAGGAATGCTCACTGGCCTGCTCCCCTGGCCCATGCTCAACCTGCTTTCTTATATAATGCCCAACAACCACAGTGGCTTGGGCCTTCCTACATCACCCAACAATCAAAAAAATACCCCACAGGCCAGTCCAATGAAGGCAATTCCCCAATTGAAGCTCCCTCAACCCAGATGTGTCGGGTTGACACTAAAGCTGATCAGCTCAGCCACCATGCATGCTTGGCTTCTATGTGAGGACTTGAGAGCTCAGCTTGGGTCCTCGCCCTGTATAGCACTTCGCCAGCCAACTCACCTCCTCACCCCTTGTTTTACGTTCTGGTTTTAAGTTGAGAGGGCCATGCTTCTTTTGATGTGTTTTCAGTCTTGATACTATTATGATTTGGAAAGCTCATTGCAATCTGTGCATGCTGATAAACTGTGGAGTTCATCTAGCACTGATTCATGTCTGATATTCTATCTACAGATATGGTATGTTGTCTTTCCTGAAGTCTATTAGAATAACCGAGGGGAAAATTTGAACATTTTCATTCTCCCTTGTGATAATGTTTTCATTCCCCTTTTATGTTAACTTTCAAATAAACCACTTAGTGATGCCTGGAGATGAAATTAAAAGATCAAATTAACAAAATTATGTTGCTATTCGGATATAAGATAAAATACAATAAACTTTGGCTAAAGCAAAGTAGCATGGGTATAAATATAAAATCCATACCAGATTTCAACATTTTTTGAAAAAAATACCAAATTTATTCAACAATTTGTGTATTGATGACATGTTGAAGTAGTGATGTTTAAATATCTTGTTTAGCAGATTCACTTTTTGCTAGTACTGATTAGGCTACTAGAAAAATTAAAATGAATTTCATTTAAAAATTTCTCTTTTTTTTTTGGTCTTTTTGAGAGAAGGTCTCCCTGTAGCCCCTGCTGGCCTGGAACTCCCTTTGTAGACCAGGCTAGGCTTGAACTCATAGAGATCCTCCTGCCTCTGCCTTCCGAGTGCTGGGATTAAAGGTGTGTGCCACCACACCCGCCTTATATAAAATTTCTATTTAAACTTACAGCTTTTTATGAAATCCTTGGGGCAATCTGTCTTGTATGAAATTCTCTGTGTTCTCTGAGATGACCTTTGTCCATTTTCTGCTCTTTCTAGGGTGGATCAGAGATCCAGATGGTCTCTGAACATCTACACAGCGCTAAGGGACTGTCAAGTCTTCCTAAATGGGGTTTGTTGTTTATTTTTTGTTGTTTTGTTTTATTTCTTCAGTTAGTTCTTTCCTCATCTAGTCATTGCTACCTTGATTGTATTTAAGATGAGTCTTGTCCTGTTTCCAATATTTTCTAAAGTTTTATTCTGTGTCCTTGTTTTCAACTACTGGTTCTAGAGAAGGAAGACTATCAAGCTAGAGGATGGCTGGTTTTTCTGTCTCTCTTTTTATAATTTTAAATTAATTTTATTTTTATTGAATTTTTGTGTATTCATACAGAACATCTCAATCATTCTTAACCATCTTTCTCTTTTCCTCATTACCACCCTTCCACAGCTCCCTCTGACACACACCAGAATTCATACACTGTCATTTGTGCTACGGTGTATTGTGTAGTTAGTATACTCAGATGTTACTCAGTGCAAGTTCATCCAATGTCACTCACTTGAAGAAGATCAGCTCTGGGGCTGGAGAGATGGCTCAGTGGTTAAGATTACTGACTGCTCCTGCAGAGGACCTGAGTTTGATTTCCAGCATCCATGGTGGGCAACAACCATCTTTAACTTCAGTTCCAGGGGATCCAAAGCCTTCTTCTGACCTCTGCGGCATTGCACGCACAGGTGCACACTTACAAGCAGGAATTATGCTCATACACATAAAAATACAATTAATAAACAAAATATCATTTTGGTATTTTTGAGACAGGGTCTCCCTTTAGTCCCAGCTGGCCTGGAGCTCGCTCTATAGACCAGGCTGGCCCTGAACTCACAGAGATCTGCCCGCCTCTGCCTTCCGAGTGCTAGGCTTAAGGGCGTGCATCACCCTGCCTGACATAAAATATGTTTCAAAAGATCAGCTCTTCCTCACCCAGCAGTAAGCAGCTACAATAGTTCTTCTGCTAAGATTGGGGCCTGTTGCTCATTTCCAGAGTTCTATGCTGGGTTTTGTCTGCTTGAGTTTGCATGGGTCTTGTGCATGCTGACACCACTGCTGTAGGTTCATATGACCAGGGTCCCTGGAGCTTGTAGTATTCTATTTCCATATGGTCATGCACTTCCTCCCTACCTCTTACAGTCTCTTTCTGTCCCCTCTATTGCAATGATCTCTACACCTAAGGATCATGCAGAATAGAACAAGTGATAAATAGAACACAAATGCATCTCTCAACTCTTGCTAATGAAGCTCCCTCATGCAACAGAGGGCCAGAAACACAAAGGGTCACAAATGGCCAAAGCGTGGAGATTAGGAGTCTGCAAAGTGTAGGTCCTTGACCAGGACTCCTATATTAAGTTTTTTTTTTTTTTGTATTTTTTGATTAGATAAATCAATAAGAGTCAATGACTCAAATCTCTACCTGTAAGGATTTTTAGCACACTTATTTTGATTTCTTCATTAAACTGTGTCACCAACATGGAGTTGGTTGTGTAGTGATAGAAGCTAAATTGCAGAGTCTTTTGTCTTATTTATAACTTGGGTCACCAGTAAAGAATGAAGGTATAGGTTAATGGTCTTCACAAAGATTCCGTTGTGGTTGGAGCTTTGATTCTGTCAGGCCTTGTTCTAGTCTCCATCTCTGCATGGTTAAGTCCCTGCCAGGAGTGCCTCCTTACTCAGCCTCGTGTTGGCACCTACTGTCTGTATATCTGAACTCCCTGTGGCATGGCATCTCCATCCAAACGGTTGGCCAATTGATTTGTTCTCTAGCTGTGTTCATACGTCACTGTCAGCTGCCTTGGTAGGTCTTTGAATAGCCAATTGATTTTTATTCCTTGACATACCCTTGGAGAAGTTGGAAAGTTAGGGAAACTTTCCCAGCAGAAACCCATCTGTTGTAACCAGTCTGGTGGCTTGGGGCAGCTGTACCAAGCTAGCATTGACATATATCCTGTCTCGGAGTGCTTCTCCTGGAAGCACAGCTGACTGGGTGGGGCAGATGGTGGTGAAGTTGTTGAGGACATAGTCCTGGAAACTGGACTTTCTGTATTGAAGACTCATTTATTAGCCTGTCTGCAGCTGCTTTCTCACCTCAAAATTCAGACCATAATAGCAAGTTCTTCTGTAGGGTTATTGTGAAGATTAACTTAACAGATGTATTTAAAGCATGAGAAACCATCTTTGATAAATTATATATGTTAAGAAAATGCTAGTGATGACATGATCTTGACAACCTGACATTTTTTTTTTTTGTACCAAAGAAACAAAAAGTTTCTCAAACTTTACCTGTATACCTTAGGCAGGAAAGTCTTCACCTCTTTATTATGGGAGATGCCTATAATTTTCCCCAAATTCGAAAGCGATAAAGAAATCTAGTCAACGTGCTGTTCACGTGATGCAATGAAAATTTTATTAAAATAATGAATGTGAGTGCTTGGGATTTTTCTTTGTGAAAAGACCATCCAGTTTTGACAGATAGGATTTCATTCAACTCTTACAACGATCCTACGAATAAAGTGAAATATTTTAGTTTGCTGTACTTACCTTTCATCATTCAAGTAGTAGAGTGTTCATTCATTCATGTATTATTTAATATACTTGATAACTTTTATTAAGGGCTACCATTGGTCAGGGTACTTAGTTCAAGAATTAAACACAACAGCTTTATCATTTGTATCTCACAGGAATCAGACTGATAGAATAAATTGCATTAATAAATTGTAATTATAATAGTTTAAAATGTCAAATAATTATGGTATTTGGAAGCAATTTTCATAGTGTTATAATGTATAGTGGTTCTAACTTTATACAAGAATAATGAGTGGTTAGAGAAAACCTTTCTAGGAAACCATCTAGGAAGATGGAATTTGAATTTAACCAGTATTTTTGTTCTATAGCTGTAACTAAATACCATGGACTGAGTAGTTTTTTTTTTTTTCTGTTCTGGAAGCACTGGGGTTTGAGTCTAGCCCAGGCTACAGCTGTAGTGTCTCCATTTCTCCCAAAACATTTATTTTTATTTTTTATTGATGTTTTGTGTATTTCATACATCATTTTTCAATTCAGTTCAGGCATATTCCCCTTTCCCTTCCCCCTACCCCACCCCACCCCCTCCCATGCCCATGGATTGGGAAAATTAATATAGTAAAAATGTCCATTTTACCCAAACTGATATACAGATTCAACACAACCCCAATCAAAATCCCTATGAGCTTCTTCACAGACTTGGAAAAAAATTGTTAAATTCATATGGCAAAACAAAGACCCTGAATAGCTAAAGCAACCCTGAGTGAAAAATGAAACACAGGGGAGATTGCCCTACCAGACTTCAAACTATATTACAGGGCCATAGTCATAAAGACAGCCTGGTAGTGGAACAAAAACAGACCAGTTGACACATGGAACAAAATTGAAGATCCAAACTTGAGCTCATACAATTTCAGCCACCTCATATTTGACAAAGGGGCACAAAAACCCTCAATGGAGGAAGGATAGCCTCTTTAGCACATGGTGCTGGCAAAATTGGATCATCATCTCTAGAAGAACAAAATTAAACCGCTACCTCTCACCCTGTACAAAAATCAACTCAAAGTGGATCAAAGATCTCAATGTGAAGCCTGAAACCCTGAAGGTGATAAAAGAAAAAGTTGGCAACAACTTACAAGACATAGGTGTAGGAAAAGACTTTCTAAATCAGACAGCAGCTGCACAGGACTGGGTAGTTTATAAAGAGAAAAATGTTGCATGGCTCATGTTTCTGGAGGCAAGGTGTGACAGTGTCTTGAAAGGGATTTGGTCCTATGTTATCTCAGGGCAGCAAATCAGAAAGCTAAGTGAAGGTGAGAAGGGAAATTGCATTTTCACAACCACACCACTCCACAAAGAATAAACCCATTGCACCAGGAAGTAACCCACTTCTGCGATAAGGGTCTTAAACAGCATATGAGTGTACATTTTCATTTCTGAAACACATACCTTTAGCCTCAGATCCACCCAGTTATGCTTTCTAGATTAAGGTTCCAACACATGAGTGTTTGAGGGATGCATTCAAACCATAGCATAAGTACTAGTTGGATAAAAAGAATTATATTTCCCATGTTTACATTAGGTCTTCAACAGCAGGGCCTTATCGCCTCTCTTCCTGCAGATATACCAGTTTGGAGGCAAGAAGCCTTTACCTTTTGTGGAGGCTTGGATCCACTGGCCAACATCTCCTTGGTAGAATAATCCATTGTTGATGTCAGAGCTCCTGTATTAATATATTTTGCTTAAGTGCATAGCTTAAGGAGACTTTAGCATTATATTTGGTTCTGAATAGAGAATAATCCTTTTCACAGTTTCTATGTCCATTAGTCAATTAAAGAAGGCAGTTTTACCGGATTTAAAAAGAGAATACCTCTATAACAGCTGGCTCCAATCTACAGCTGGAGAACGGAGATCTATCATCAATACATCATTTTCTCTTTATTTCTGGTGGGGGGGTTAAAGAGATAACCTCTCTCGTATTAAAACCTTTTGGCACCTAGAAGGTAAGCTTCCACTCTTGCAAGTATACAGATGGTCTCTGGAATCCAGAGCGTTTTACCAAAGGGCCACTAAACCAATAAAGCAAATATAGGTCTCCCTTGAGTCACAGGAAGACTCCTCCATCAGCAACAAGCTACGCCTCACCTGCCTGAAAATCATATGCCTGTGATATGCCAAGCCATAATGCCTGTATATTCCCAAATCTATATGGCTATTACTCTCTCCTTGGGGGAATTACCCAGGTGTGCCACAAAGCTTACATCCTCCTAATGGTTAGGAGATGTTATAAAACCACACAAAGACCCTGCATACTTAACAGAAGAAATGTAATTCATTGGATTAACATACCCATCAAAATGTCTGTGTCTATACCAAATTAACCTACCATAACAATTAGTACTGTTTAAATACGCATATATATCTATTGCATGTACTTTCCATTAGTAGGATCAAAAGCCTATATATTATACTGTTTAAATACCTATATTATCTAATGCCTCGTGCTTCATTTTAGTAGGATCAACGGTTATGCATGGACAAGCTGTCAGCCCCATGAAAGAGAACAGCCAGAATGACTAGAGACCAAGACAACAGCTTCCAGGAAAGTAGACTGTTTTGGTTCTCGTCCACCTGTGCCTCCTTTTCTAAGCTAGGGAAAAATCTGGGGAAGAGGGGGCGTGGTTTTAGATCAATAAGGGCTGCGTTGGGGTGAATGGTGAAACTACAAACAATATATGTGGACACCCATTTGACAAATTATTGAACATTACAAGGTCCCCCCCTGCTGGATGGTGGGACCCATGAGCTGTGTGGGTTTGGGCACAACTGCTTGCAAATTGGTTTTACATGAAGGATGCTTGTACTCACAAATTATCACTTATTGTTAAAAAAATGAAAACAAAACAAAACAAAACAAAAAAAACAGAGAAAGATGCAGAAAAGTTATGGCAGAATGCATGATCTAGGATGGGTAGGGGTGGGGTGGGGGGAAGGGAAAGGGATATATGCCTGAACTGAATTGGAAAATGATGTATGAAATATACAAAGCATCAATAAAAAAAAAGAAAAGAAAGACAACAACAAAAAAAAAATAAAAAGAATTATATTGCTGATTCTGAGAGGAGAAAGAGGATGTGATCTTGAGTCCTAAAGGCTCTGAGCTGTAGAAGAAATGGAAGACAACAAGGTACATTGGAGTGCACTGAACAAGGCAGGGAATAGAATAGAATAGAATAGAATAGAATAGAATAGAATAGAATAGAATAGAATAGAATAGAATAGAATAGAATAGAGCAAAGCAAGAGAGGAAATGAAAGACCAGCTCATGCAGGACCTTATAAAATCTGTAAAGAGTTTGCATCTAGTGTAAGACTATTGAGCAGAATGTGGCAGAGTTTAAGGAGAAGTTTGAAATGATGTGTTTGATATCACATCCTTAAATCCTAGTTTCCCCATATCTAAAATGCATAAAAATGTTAATGTCTTTGAAGGTAAACCAATAAGATACCATGGGAATAATCACTCTAACAACGGCAAAATGCTATACTACTATAAGTTAATGACATCATTATAGCTACTGCTCAAAAAATCCTAAGTGAGTCCCCATATCCATCAATATGTTTAGAGTCTTCCATCTGTTGTCTCCATCTGACTAATGCAAATACTTCTATCACACTGTAATGTAATATATCCCTATGGTCTTTTGTCTGACTGCAACCTCTTCCTAAACCTGATCCATAACTGACCATGGTGAGTTTAGGAAGACTTCACTGTGTTTCTCTACAACATTTGGATTTATATTAGTTGAGACTGTCTCGATTTCAAGGAATGGAAGCATCTCCAGATGGCTTGAATTGTGAAATGAACCTGTGAATCATCTGAGGAGAAATTCTGAGGGAAACCACAGTTGCTTCAGGCATGGACACATTTAAAAACTCATGTTTTGAGTCCCCATCTCGTGGTTTCTCCTGTGAATTCTCAAATGACCTTCCGTTCTGGTCTTCAGCCTAGAGCTCAGCTTCTCCAGTAGGAAGTTTTCTCTTGCCTGAGTGAAGTGAGGTTGATCATCTTCCAAACCAAGTAACCGAGCAGGTTAAGACAAGATTATGTAAAGACCAGAATCAGGAGTGGAAAGAGTAGACAGAAAGAGAGAAAAGGGGAAAGGAAGAGATAAAAGAATTCTAGATATCTGCCCCAGGGACTCTGAGCCTGTCCCATGCCCTCCATGATGCCTGCCTCTGTGACTTCAGGCAATAATTATCTTTATGGTCCCTGACTCTTCATACTTGGTCTCTGGAATATATATATATATATATATATATATATATATAGATCTCATATCTATATATTTATATATATAATTCTATTCTGCACTTTATTAAATCATAAAATTTTTATTGCTTGATTAGACCTTAGGTATGATCTAGCCTTAGAGATATAAAAGCCCAGAAGGAAAAATAATGACGTTTGGATTATTTAAGAAATATTTCTTAAGGACCTTTTGGTTATTTCTGCAGGAAGGGAAGGGTATCTAAATATCCTTAAAAAACACCTTAACTTAAAAATTGGCTTTGAAAAAAATATCCTAACTTTCTATTCAAAATTTTCCCATTATTGTGCTCAGCCATAGAAACTGAAATATGCCAATGATGCATGACAATTTTATAAGCAAACTAACTAATTCATGACATATTTTCAAGTTTCTAGAGAAGCAATGTATCTTTTGATCTGGAAAGAATGCATGTATTCTTTTTCTCTAACTGTACGGATGGGTACATGTAGGTTTTCATTTTATTTCAAATTTTATTCTACTTTATTGTCTTCAATCTTTTGCAACTGTTTGGTTTCCCAAATGGGAAAAGAATAACAAGTCACGCTCGCTTGAGTCTCAGCACCTGCTGGGCTCCCCACTGCCCTTTATATTTCCTTTACCTTCTGAGGCTTGCTGTTCTTCTCTACAAAGTAGAGCTACTGAGACTGATTATAAAGTTTAAATGAATAGTGCTCATGAAGCTCCAAGAACAATTTCTGTTACATAAAATTCATTTATTTCTTATTTTGCACTTACTAAATATTTCTATAACAGCTTACTATTAAACCGAACATTATTTATAGTGTTGGGCATACATGTGTTTATAGTGCAAAACCCTCTTTGCTCATGAAGCATATCAGCAAATGTTTCATTTCTAAAATTATAAGATTGAATAGTAGTTCCCAGGTCCTAAAATAATGTAGTATTAAACTAAATCCCAGACAAATGCTTGAATGACTGAATTTTCCTTTTTTATGATAGATACAAATCCTCATTGACTTTACATAAGGGCTTTAAGGGTATCGTGATGTTTCAGGAGTGCTGCTCAGAGCTGTAGAGGAAAGCTAGTTGAGTGGTAAAGGGTTTTATTAGAAACTTAACACATCCATTCTCCAGTTCCATCTCTTCTGTTCCAGGTCCCTGGCCGTCCTTTCTTGCCTTAGGCTCTGCCATTCTAAGCCTTCGTTCTCTGTTCTCTTAACTTCAAATGAGTGATTTGAATTGCACTTACATAGATTCCTCATTTATGTTTCTAATTACAAAGCTTCTCTTTTAATATTCATGAGCTCATTTATAGACTCCTTTATTTTACACTCATTGAATTGCATTGTCCATGCAGGACATTAGGAATACCATGAGGATAAAATTCGACCTTTGTAGAGAATACATTTTAATTAAGGAGATGATCAGTCCCTGCCTGTTCATCTTTTTAATTACAATGTGCACTGTAAGGAAAAAGTACAGTGATTGTATAATGTGAAGAATACTCCAGGACAGGAATGAAGGAAGGAATGTTGTGTTAACATAGACTGGGCTGGGTTCCATTCAAACAGTGGCACAGAAAGTTGTGACAGGGATGACATTTGGTTATGGAATTTAAGGATGAAATTTTTGACAGCTCAAGGAAAGAAAAATCCATGAAAATGTAGGCCATCTTTAGTTTGAACAGATAATATTATACAATAAAGGAAATTATGGCAATCAATCTAAAGACGTAAGCTGCTGTCTGGTTGCAGAGAGTCTCAGATATCAGACTTGGGCACTTTAATCCTCTCGCCCCAAATTCTTTGGAGACTACTGTGCTCTACCCAGTAGTGACCTGATGTATCAGATTTATTTTAGCTACTAGGAAAAATAATTGATCCTAATGAAACCCTAATGATTCGATCAGCCCTAATACAATTGATATTCTGTATCCTTTTGCTCTTGGTTTTATGGAAAACTACAAGCCTTCCATCAATATATTTTACCAATGAAGAAAAGTCATAAATTTTTGGTCCCTAAATTTTCATAAAGATCTCAATTTGGAGGATGTTAAATTCAAAGTTTCCAGATATGCAAGTCTAGCCTCGTGGTGGTTCTCTGACACCCTTGCCATCAAACGTCCTATTTTGACAAATCACTGCTCATGCAGAGAAGTCGGCATCATCATGGAGCATGGCCTGAAAATGTCCAGCCACAGCCAGGGACAGCTCCAGCTCAGTGGAGCAAATGAGAATGCCTGCAGTTCAGGGATCGCTCCCCAAACTTACTGCACCAATTGGAGTAAACAGATTATTTTAGACTTGGCTTATTTTCCCACCAGAGAATTAATGTTAGGGCCACCAGTGTGATGTAAAAGGAAAATCAATATCTTGTAATGAAAAAAATGCTTTTAAAATTATGATAATATATTTTTAGCTTGTAAGCTGTTCGTTACCAACTTTGTGACTGGCTCATCTTCCTTTATAAATGATCAGAGAAGACATGGAAAGGCCCAGTCTTAGTCATTTATCACATTTCTGCTTCTTTTACCAATAGGCCAAGCAAAAATGCAGATGGGACAGAATGAGACAGATTAGATATTCAAGAACATATTCTACACTTACCATTATGGAGAGAGAGAGAGAGAGAGAGAGAGAGAGAGATTTACAACAACAAGGAGAAAAAACATCCTACTTTATTTTGACTCTGTTGTCTAATTTCACTTAGGAACATCTAATTACATGTGCTTAGACCTAACTAGCTAAATTATATGGATGTTTAAATCTGTTTCAGACTAGCTCAAGGTCTTTATTCAGCATCAGCACAGCTGTGGGGACACATGAACTAACCTTGCTTCACCCTGGAAGTATCTCAGCAATTGGCCTACACAGTTGAATCTCAGGAAGTAGGAACTGAAGGGATGAAGAGATGTATAGGGATCACTGTCCAAACTTATAGGCTGTCATGTGAACTCAGACCTTGGCTGGAAAATAATGATGAATTTTGTAAAGAGTACAATGTTGAGCCAAATATGAGCCGTTGTAAGCATAGGTCTTGATGGCAGAGACCACTCCCACTAAACAACCACATTATATTTGCCTATCTGGCAACTTCGAATATAACAGCTTCAGAGATGAGAATCTGCATAAAAAATAAAGGGCAAAGTCTGTGATTTTCATTTGGTGATTGACAAAATATGTTGATAGGAGGCTGAGAAGGCTTCCTATAGAGTCCCAAGGCCCACCTTGCTCCTCAGTCCTAGGTGCTTGGCCTACACCTCCTTGCTCTACTTGTCAGTGATCCAATTCTATGAAGGCCTGAGGAGAGGTGGTGAAAAGATGGGGTCCATGATTCTCCTGGAAGAGGCCTTCACCAAGTGTGGGTTTGCTGGAGAAACTGGTACATAATATATAATTCCTTGTGTGATTTTACAAACCTGGTTTATTGGAGAAATGGGTCCATTATATAGAATCATAGTGTGATCAAAGGTATTCAGTTTATCAATACAGAAGAATTATATTCCCACCTAAGGGAATTTATATCTGGCATCTGTCTATAAATCCCAGAGATTGTGGGTCCCACTTTTTGACTTGATATTATGACTGCCCCACTTCAAAGAGACACTCACTGCTTTTTTTTCCCTAATATTTGAAGATTCCATATGCCTTACTTCTCCAAGTCATCTGATGGCTTTTTTGACACTAGGAATTAATTCTGCCTACATTGTAGGTTTTGGAAGTAGGCGTGCCTATGCATGAACGAATCCCAGAACCTAATTGCTGGGAGCTCTCCCTTCAGGAAAAAGAGCTCTTCAAAAAGAGGAGGGAAACTCAAATGCCAGATCAATGTACTGGTGACACTGGTGTGGCTAAGAACCAGAGCCTGATGATGGATTCAGTTCCAGAAAGTGTCTTAAAGAATATTAGAGTATGAACTTGATTTGTGAGTGATCTAAAAATGCAAGCAGCACTATTTAATACGGGTATCCCACTACCCTTAAATGTTGATTTCCTGTTAGATGAAAAAAAAAATCCCATGTGCTTGTTGTAGCAATCAGAGATTCAGTTGTGGAAATTCTTTTTGAAAAAGTTAATATAAGGAGAGATCAGAAATAGTGTCGCTTCAATATTGGATCCTCATCTATGATGAACCAAGAGACACCAAGAAGCAGCTAACAGAGAATTTGGTAATAATCATAGGTGCCACAACCATGTTGCCAGGATTTCTCCACAGATTGCTCACAGATATGACATTTAGTGGAAAAAAATCCGCCCCCCCAAAAAAACCTGGTACTAAGACATTTAGAATTCATTCTCCACCTGCATAGGCTGATCATGTGGCCTTGTCAGCAGGGGCTATTTTGGGAACATTGCAAGATATACTTGGGAGCCATTCAGTTTCAAGGAAATATAATCAGATAGGCTGTGTGCCTGATTGGTGTTCTCTCAACAACCCATCTTTAAAAATGATGTTGGATGTTGGGAAAGCTCAGCAGCCTCTGATTAAAAGAGCATTTTCCACTGAGAAATAAAAGTTTTACTGAAATTCAGCTTTGCATTATTTCAAATATTTAAAGGATGAGAAGTAAATTTTGCAAAGTTTGGTGGGTGCTTTATATTGAGTTTTCTGAAACTGAAAGCATTTCTTTCTCTTTCTTTCTTTCTTTCTTTCTTTCTTTCTTTCTTTCTTTCTTTCTTTCTTTCTTTCTTTCTTTCTTTCCTTCTTTCTTTCTTTCTTTCTTTCTTTTTGAGACAGGGTCTCCCCATAGCCTCAGCTGTCCTGGAACTCACTCTGTAGACCAGGATGGCCTTGAACTCACAGAGATCTGCCTGGCTTTGCCTTCCAAATGCTAGGATTAAAGGCATGTGCCACCACACCTGGGGAAACTGAAAACATTTCTTTTTCTTTTTTCTTTTTTCTTTTTATTGAAAAATTTAATTGGCTAAGATTAATTACACATATTTATGGTACTTTATGATAGCTCAGTACATGGAACATATAATGTACATATACAAAATGTATGACAAAATCAGAGTAGTTAGGATTTCAGTCTCCAAAAAATAGTTATCCCTACAGATTTGAAACTTGGAAACTAAGAAGGTCTTATATGATAAGAGAATTGTCTATCACGAGTTCTGTTGTTTTTGAGACAATCTTAGTATATAACCAAGGTTCATTTTTGAACCTTAGTTTTCCTACTGCTGGCATTATGAGTCTGTGGCATCACACCCAGATAAATTATATTCTTTTTAAAGTGGAAGATGGGGGTATAGCTCAGTGGTAGAGCACTTACCTAGCACGCATAAGGTCTGGAGTTCAAGCAAGGCGTTCAATGCTTAGCACCCTCAAAAAACTGAGAGAATTCTGCTCAAAACAGTCGACTTCTGCTCAAAACAGTCTGAATATTGAGAATTTTGAGAATATTGAGAAAGACTGAGAAAGAGATGAAAAGCATGTTTGGCAGAATGCATGAGCTCTGGTGGGGTGGTGGAATGGGGGGGACACGGGTCTAGATTTGTTAAAAAAAATTAAAAATAAATTTATGTGAAAAAAAACTGAGAGAAAGGCAGCCACATTTATTTCTGCTTATATTCCAGCTTTTGTATTTAGCTGGAGTACTTGTCTATTTTCTCTTTTTTTTACTTCCTTATTTTTTTCATTTTTTAACAATAAGTAATAATTTATGAGTACAAGCATTTTTATATTCACACTTTGCATTAGTATTTAATGCTGACTTTGTCTCTTGTGTAGTGTCAAAAATAACTGATGATTGCTTCATATGTTATATTTCTATTAGTAAAATATAGTTAAGCAGTTTTGTAAAAGAAAGCTAATAGTTGGAATCAAAGCCAAAAGAAAAATGACGTCAAATGATACCTGGTGAAATCCTTCTCCAGTACAACAAGAACCCGTGGCCCCAGCTTCAAGGAGGGCTTCCAGCCGCAGCCTTCAGCTGTCAGTCCCTGTGAAATAACCTTAAACTCCATAGAGCCCTCCTGCTCTGAGAGCATATTGGGCTCTGCCACATCCAGGTAGTCGGCAAGTACAAGGCCTCATGTGCAACAGTTTTTATGGCCACTTTAAAATGGAGATGACAGGTCTAGAGGCTGTCTGTTCTGAGCTAGTTCTGCTGACTTCTAAAATGGTCCTGCCTCCTCCATAGTGTTCCTGAGAGCACTTCCGGTGTACAAAACTGTTTCACATCTCTTTCTGGATGCATGCATATGGTCATGCCCCTTCAAATCATTGTTTTTTTTTTTAACATAGACTTTTTTTTTTTTTTTTTTTTTTTAAATTTTATTTATTTCTGTATGTGTACAAAATGTACTTCTGCATGCAAGTTTGTGCCCCTCCGTTGTTCGTTGTCAATGCCGCGGAGGTCAGAAGAGGGTCTCGGATTCCCCTGGAACTGGAGTTCTCCTGGAATTGGAGTTTCAGACGGTTCTCGGCCGCCATGTGGGTGCTGGGGATCGAACCCGGGTCCTCTGTAAGAGCGGTCGGCGCTCTTAACCGCTAGGCCATCTCTCCAGCCCCAACAATGACTTTTAAAGTAATATGTTGCTTTAAATAAAGATATTTATTCAACAAGAATATACAAAAGAAAAAAATTAAAAGGGGTTCTGATGGAAAGATGAATGTAGAGATAAATAGAAATATTATTAGTGTTGGATTAAATAATGTCACTCTTTGAACCCAGATGAAGATTTAAAATAATAGTTGACATAGTTGTAAACCCCTGATATCCATTGCCGTCTCATCTTTTCCCCACACCAAAGTTTCAATTTCAGTTTTACTACCCGTTTCCCTCATTGTAAATCACAGTCATACATAGATGAGACACCAGAGAAAATTCACAACATAAAAGACCCTGAAACTAAAAGGAAGGGCATTCAGTGCTCAGATGGATGCTAATTTGGGTTAACTATTTTGCCATAAGATGTAATGTTGATAGCTCTCATGTGTTATTTTTGTAATAAAATATTGCAAGGCCAAAACTCTTAAGAGGAAAGGCTCAAGTTAAAATGACCATCAGTGTCACCAGCAAGCTGAAAAGTCAGTTATCAGCCAAACTTCAATAGAAACTGATGTATGATTTAGAATCTGCCTCTTCCTGGAAATTTTCTTTACTGAATATATCATAAGAGAATGTGAAAAACACTATCAGATCACATGTTTTGTAAGAGAATTGATGCTACCTCAACACACCAGCTGACTTTGAGAGCCTTAAAATGATAAGCAATCTGGGGATCTCTTATAAAGCGAATCTTCTAAAGTCTGGGGTTTTGGTTGAAATAAGCATTATGGATTGGGAGTCAGAGAGCCTTGGAGGGGGCTTCTGACAATTTCCAATCCCAATAAATCAGCAAAACCAATGAATTCTAAGCAAAACCAATGAATTCTAAGCAATACCAAGTAATCTAGGTAAACAAATTAAACTAATTAAAGAGAATGCATATCCATTTGGAATAAGGGCATCAGTCTTAAACAAAGCAAACAAAATATTTTCTGCTGCCCAGAAGATAGCCTGCCAGACTTCTGTTTAAAGACTGGAATAGAGTTTTGGGAGCTCCCGACTAAAAACGTCCCCAGTAAGACAACAGAGAGTATAGTGATTATCTGTCAAAAAGCTTGACATCTAATTGGGCCCTTCGCATGACCAGGAACACCATAATTTCACATCACAGAGAACTGTAGGAAAGGAACTTACTGTGTTAATTGAGGCTGTGCATTAGGAAGCACAGGGAAGTAGCTATGAATCCTCATTCAGCCACATAACATCAGGAAGGAGTGGACCAGACCTTTGTCTACCCCACACATTTCTTATTTCTAAGTGGTATTGCAGAGAACCATGACTAGTGATATATGAGTTCCTTGAGATAGTGTACGTAAGACATGTTTGCTAGCAGCCACACCACGCACGACAGCCATTACCTTTCACAGGATCATCTCCCAGACTTCTGTCATTTATAAGGAAAACAGAAAAAAAAAAAAAGAAAAAAGAAAATCAGTGTGAGCCTTAGATACATGGCACCTGATGCTTTGAGCTGCAGTATAACCGGCAGAGAAATCAGGTGATGAACCTGAACGAATAAAAGGTAGGAGCGGGCTTGCAATCCAAGTAAAAACAGTTATAAGTTCCTTGCCCTCAGAGGTCAACTAAGTCCCAGGGGAATATGCATGGGAATGTCCTGTAAATGTGAGTCACCAGTCTTCCTGTGCAGAGAGGTCTTGGAGATCCACCAATGGGACTTCAGCCAGTGTCCCGCCTATAAAGAGGAAAGTCTGCTCATGCTTCAAAAAGAGAAGCCTGGTCTAGCAAGACCTAACTGTGTCCTCGAGTGGATGGAACTGGTAGTTGAAAAACCAAAGGGAGCCATGGGCTCCCCCCCCAAAAAAATACCTGAATGTCCCTTGAGGACCAGATCCTCAACTGTCTTTGAGAAAACAAAAACCTTGGTTAATCTGGGCTGTGTGGCTTTAAGCATCCAAAAGGAAAGTATAATCAGAAATAAATAATCGGTAAGGTCTGAGAAATTGTACTTCAGATATACATCTTGAGACTCCTCCAAACCTTCAATGCCAGTTGGGGACTACTAAGATATCCAGCTTGTAGACTGAGTGGCTACTGGGATTTCAGCCTCTTCAGAGTGTAGATTGCCATTGTTGGACTACCTGGGGTATGTCATGGAGACCAGTACAGGAAGATCAAGACAGGACATACGCTTGCTGGACCTCATTTGGGTGACCATGGTGGGGAGGGACCCCAGTGTGGAGCACAAGGGCAGGATTGATGGTTGTTTGGGCTTGCCAAGGAAGAACCTTCAAGCACTTTCTTGGGGAAAACATGACATCTTTTGGTAAAAAAAAAAGGATTATATTTAACAGTTAAAAATATTTTGTGAAATAATATTTTCTCTCTTTATTGATACATGCTACAACCATTTATAGTTTATCCTTATATCCTATGGTATGTCCTATCATATAGGAATATTAATATTCATATTCTAACAAAAAGAGAATGTAAAGTTACTTCTTTTTACCTGCATGCCACTTTACTGTTAAAATGTGAATCTTTAAATGGGCTTTGGAATTAACCTATAGTTTATTTTCAGATTTTGTAATTTTAATTTATGTGTGGAATGTTGTTCTAGTTTGTCTTCCATTGCTGTGACAAAACACTTTGATCAACACCAACTTGGGGAGGAAAGGGTTTATTCAGCTTACATCTCCCGGTCATACTTCATCACTTAGGGAGCCCAAGGCAGGAACTCAGGGCAGGAACCTGGAGGCAGAAGCTGAAGCACAGGCCATGGAGGAATGCTGTTCACTGGCTTGCTCCCCTGGCCCATGCCAAGCCTGCCTTCTTATACAGTACACAACAACCTGCCCAGGGTGGCACCACTCATTGTGGGCCAGGCCCTCCCACACTGCTGGACAATCAAGACAATACTCCACAGATGTGGCCACAGGCCAATCAATGGAGTCAATTCCCCAATTGAGGCTCCCTCAACCCAGGTGTGTCAAGTTGACACTAAAACTATCCAGCACAAGTGTATATATGCATATTTTGGAATAATATAAAATCAAAGGGAACAAAAAAAAAAAAAAGAAAGCGAAAAACCTATTCAAAGAACTGGCCAAAACAGTAAACTTGTTCATGGAAAAGGTTATAAAAGACTGAGAGAAAGATGCAAGACAGGAGTTAACATACATGACAGAATCCATGAGCTCTGGTGGGGGGCAGGGGAAGGCATGAGGGGTGGGCATGGATGGGGGAATGAATCTAAATTTGATTAAGAAATGTTGTATGAAATGCGTTCAGTAAAAATTAAAAAGTTTAAAAAAACAGTTATAAGATAACCGCTTACAAGAGGCACGGCATTGCACAAGTCTAACTAGGGATGTGGTATAAAGTTCAATTATAAACAGAACAGGCCAACCACAAGTCTAACTAGGGATGTGGTATAAAGTCCAATCATAAACAGAACAGGCCAACCACAGGAAAGAGCAAGAACTTGAAGTCAAGAAGAGCTTGTGTTGATCATGCAACGGATGTTCTAATGTCTGCCTTGTATTTTATGTTTAGAGAACTCCTCTAGGAACAGCCTTGTAATAACTATATTAACTTTTGTTCACAGATATGGAAACCAAGTTGTGGAGGATCCACACAATGCTTAAGCTCTCAGAGCTAGGAAGTGGTGGAGCCATGTTAATTCCAGATAATTACACAATAAACACCACCAGAACTCTAGGCAGTGGGCCTTCAGTGTAACTGCATAGACTTCACTATTTGTTATCAGGAAGCTGGCTTTGAATCCTGGCTCTGTGTGTGACTTGTGTGGTTCTGAACTACTTATTGAATTAAAAAGATACTTTTTCATCATGTTGTTAATAGTAACCATTTTACTAGAGTTCATTATTTTATTGAGCGTTTGTACATCTCATACAATGGTTCCCAATCAAACCCAGTCTCCACCCCCATGCTCCAAGCACCCATCAGAACTCATGCATTACATTATCCAAGCTAAATCTTATCCAGTCAAACTCTTGAACCCAGATGTCCTTCCAAGCAAATACATCCAATGGAGTCTAGTCAGCATATCTAGAAATCTTAGGTAAGGCATACTGTTCCTCACCCCCAGTAATCAGTAGTTGTCAGTCCAGGGCCAGGTCTTATAAATGTAAAATATTTTTAGATATTATGGTACTAAACTTTTTAAAAAATGATTTTACAGGCAGAAAGAATTCATAAGAATTTTACACTTGTGCTCCTTGTATTTTTTAGTTGCTAATTTTCTCTAATTTTACTAACTTGTAAAATTTATGTAAAGTATCATCTATTCTTTCATTTCAAGTAATAATAAGTGTGACATATGAGTAGAAACATTATATAAAATCCTCAAACAGTAAAAATTATCATAAAAATTTTTAAATGGCAGAAAGGAAAATATGTAATCTGTATTGATATAAACACATGATTGTCACATTTTCAAACTTCCAGCTCTATCTTCACCAAGACTGATCTTTTGAGTATTATTCATTACTCAGAAGAGTATATTGAATGGCTGGAGAGATGGCGGGTAAAAGCACTGGCTGTTCTTGCAGAGGACTGGGTTTTGTCTCCAAGCACCCATATGGCAACTAACAACTGTCTGTAACTCCAGTCCCAAGGGATCCAACATCTCTTCTGACCTCTTCAGATATTGCATTTGCATGTCACAGATGTATTTGCATACACACAGGCAATCCACCTGTACACACACACAGACACACAGACACACACACACACACATGCACACACACACACATACACACACACACACACATATATATATATATATATATATATATATTTTAAAGGAGTGTGTTGATTCTTAGGAGTACATGTAACTCACTTAGATCATTTAGGTTCACCCAACCATGTGAGATGACAGTCTTATCCCTCAAAGCCAAAACTGGTGCTCCACGGACAGAGACTGCTCCTTATGTAAGTACACTGTCACTCTGTTCACTCTAGAGGAGCAACTGAGTCCTTTCCTTAGGGAATGTGGCTGTTGTGAAGTTCCATAGTGTCCTCCCTAAGAAAAATTCATGCCTTAGGGTGAGTGAGATAATTGAGCAAGCGTTGACACTTGTCAACAGGCTGATGACATGAGTTTGATTCCCCTCACCCACATGGTAGAGTTTCGGGGAATTTAATGCCTCTTCTGCCATCCATGGACATCTCTGAGCTGGAAAGGTATATATTTATGCTTCTAGTTATTCATTCACCAATTGTAAATACTATCTACTAACTGTTTTTGTTTTTTGAGACAGTGTTTCCCTGTCACTTCAGCTGGCCTGGAACTTGCTATGCAGATTAGGCTGGCCTTGATCTCATGGCCTCTGCCTCTTGAGTGCTACTATTAAAGACAAGTTCCACCATACCTGGCTTACCTACTCTTTATTATGGTTGTTTTAGCTTTTAATATTCTTATATGTAACATTTATTATTTATCGATATCATTGTAAATTATAATCATAGTGAATTAGTGAAGGCTGTACATTCTGTGACATGTATTCCATTGATAAGATCTGCTTCCATCCCTTTGATGATGGGCTTCCTGGGGCTGCTGTGATCTTTGGAGTGTGACGGTATGATGCTATGCCAGTAACTGGGCTTGGCTTAAAGATAGGTGGTGGCCTGGACTCCCAAGCTTTGATTTATAGTTAGAGAATGAGGACCTGAGCTCAAATCCCATGCACACATATTGAACAGCTGGGCCTGGCCACCTGAGTAATCCCACACTGTAGGAGACAGAGATAGGAGAATTGCTGGGGCTTTATGGCTGCCAGCTTAGCTCCAGGTTCAGTTGAAATACCCAGTCTCAAGAGAATGAAGCAAAGAGGGACAGAGAAGGACATTGGCCTGTGACCTTCACATGTGTGGAAGTGCAAGTGGCAGCACATGCATATACACATACACACACTTATGTGCATACACCACACATGGGCAACATGCACACTCACATGCATGCAAACATGTGAAGAGTTCAGCTCTTGTCCTGACTAGACCTGGGAAGGGACATTTAGATTATCTCTGAGCAGGTTTTGACCTTCTATCTTCTTCATGACACTTGCTATGTGTTAGAATACATCTGAGATTCTCTAGGTTAGCATAGTCCTTAGCTGAATGGCAGTGAGCAAAACCATGTCAGAATAGTAACCCAGCATACTAGTGCCTGAATTTCCAGCCTACTAAATAATGAAATGCTATAATCCACTAGATTTTAGAGAGGTCTGATATATAGTGACAGAAAACTGAAATAGAGCCTGGTATCTCCTGGTACCTCTCCTAACAAATATCTATTTGTATAGGTTTTCCTAGTCAGCAAGAGACAGTAAGAAACACCACAGAGAAAGGATTAAATTCATGGCAGTAACAAACAGCTGCCAGGCAAATGTGGGTTCAAATATAAGGCTCTTTGCTATTGGCTCAGGAAGATGTGAGAGCCTATCTTCTAAATGCAGTCAAGGTGTCTTGAAGAATATCATAGGAGTGGCCTCACAGCAACTTCACAACCAAACCCAGACAAGGGAAAACATTTTCAGAAAGATACATGATGGTAAATACACTGTCTATTTGCTGAACACTCAATAGAAATGAAATTTTAGAGGGTGTTCTTTGAGACAGTTTCCCCCTGTAACTTCAGCTGGTCTAGAATTCACTACACAGACCAGGCTGGCCTGTATCTCACAGAAATCTGCCTACCTCTGCCTCAAGAGTGCTGCAATTAAAGTTGTGTATCATCATGTCTGGCCCCATGAAGATGTTAAAACAAGTTGGCTGGCATTTATGTTAAGGCCCATCAAGTCAAATTCATGTCCTCTGAAGTCCCTCAGTGCAAGTTCATCTACTGGTGTCTAGTTAGCCTATCTGGAGTTGGTAGGCCTTAACATAAATGACAGAATGCTTGTGATAGGGTGGGAGGCTATGGAGGGTACCAATGGGAAGGAAGTATGAAGATAATTAAAATGTTGGGTATGAATATACAAAAACTCAATAAAATATTTTTAGAACTCCAACAAGCTGACTAGAGTGTATCACACCAACTTTGAGCTACAGGGACAGAAAGAGGAGACGATATGAGGATATCTTGAATTTTCATAATTGTCCACACAAATCTAGCTATAGTGAAATGTATCTAGTTCACTTCTTATGGAAAATGAAAGGAAATTCCTGTAAGACAAAAGTCACAGGTGGCAGAGCTAAGAGCAATAGAGAATTTCACCCAAGACGATCTTGGGTAGATTAACGAAACAGAGAGCATATGTATGTCCAGATTAAATTTCTCTAGACTTCTGTGATGGTTAATTGTGACTGCCAATCTAATGTAATTTCGAATAAATATGGAAACACACCTTTGGGTGTCTCTATAACAGATTTTTCAGAAAGATTTAACTCAGGAGCAAAGATCCACCCTGTACACATAGCAATACCTCATCAAGTAAGTACCAGCCTCCATTTCTCTCTCCTTCCTGACTGTGGGCCCAGAGTGACCAACAACCTCACATTCTTGGAACTACACCTTGAGCCACGCCTGCTAGTGCACCTCCTCCATCACTATGGGCTGTGGGGCATATGTGAGCTCAATCAGCTCTGACTTCCTTAAGTTGAATTAGCTTGGTATTTTAATAAAAGAACAAGAAAGCATCTACATCTAATAAGTACATGTCCTTTTTATTTACATTTTCTGTTGTTTTGAAACTTTCTTACATGAATGGTGTATTTGCATCAGTTCTACTCTTCTCTCCCACTTCCAACATTCCCCATTCCTTTTCAATATCCTGACCTCTCCTGTCGATATATATATATATATATATATATATTTAAAGTAGACTATATTATATATTATATATATAGTCTACTGAGTACTTTTAGTGTTGTTTTTGTATTTATACATATATACTATGTGTTTAGGGCTGACCATTTGGGATTAGATAACCTATCAGGGAGTTCATCCTTGGATAAAGTCATTGATTGCCTGTAGCCCTTTATCTGGAGATAGGACCTTGGGAAATTTCCCCCTTCCATGCTGACATGTCAACTGGTGTCATTCTGTATGTCTTGTAAATATTGTGAGGATTTCATGAGTGCAGCTTCCCTGTCACATCTGGATGATACTATCTAAGCAGCAGGCATTCTGCTCCTCTGTCTCTTACAATCTTTCTGCTCCCTGTCCCATGGTGTTCCTTGAGCCTTGGGTATAGGTGTTACATTCAATCATGTCCCCTAATCTCTCTATTTTAAGCAGGAGTCTCCATAGTAAAAGTATCTACGATAAGGCTCTCTGTGGTAGGTTTCTTGTCTCTTTTCACTCATTGCATATAGGATATACAGGGGGCAAATTGCTATGTCTTCACTCTAAGTCTTGAGATTTCAAAGAACTATTCTCTCAGAAACACACCAGACAAATCTGTGATGCTCATTATGATAAATTGTTCCTAACATCTGTAATTGACGAGGTAATGGAAAGGGTTGCTATTCAGAAGTCTAGGAAGAGAGGAAGTACGTTCTGCATTTAGGAAGAACACAACTGTGCCCCGAGGCTGCACTGTGGATGATTAAAGGTTCCCATAGACAGCATGAGATTCTGAGAGATTCTTTCGAGGCTGGGATGGCCTTTGGTCATGGTGAACAATGAGACAATGATGCTTTGCTAAGCCCAAGGCAAGTACTTAAGAAGACTCAAGTTTCTGCCCTTGGACTAAACTCTGAAACTTGAAATTACAGGCAGATGATGTGGAGACACACTGGGAATCCATGGAGAAAAAGCCTGGTATCAAGTATTAAAAGAACCAATTCATAACCTTTATGCTTTTGGTGCTTGGAAACAGTTGATGACACTGGGGTACGCCCCACCCCATTTGCTACACGGACACCTTTTCAGTTTTCACTGGGACTCCTGTGATGTGCTGGGTCTGACTTCTTTGGCTTTCCTTTTTCACACAGAATAAACTTCATCTCTGTCTACCACAGAGGAAAAACATCCAGTAGACTGTGCAGGGGGTTAGGAGAGAAAATGAAAGCCAGCTCTACATTGAAGTGCTCATTAAAGGTCTCATTAAAACTCCCCACAGTTCATACAACTACTACTGATTTTGAACATTTCTGAGATTCAGTGAATTTAAGTGGATTGGTTTCAGAATTGATAGAAAATTTTAAACCTATCTTTCTTTCAGGCTAGCCACCTATCTATCACTCTATTATTTTTAACTGAGATCTGGGATTTTGCACTGGTGAGTTGGATTATCTTCCGGATCAATGGGTTATAATTATTAAGCTTTGATAATCTTTTTTCTTCTTTTAGTTTCAATGTACATTTTATTGGATTTTTTGTACATTTCGTATAAAACAGCTTAACCATCTTTATACCCCTACCACATCCACACCTACCTGTTGCCCCACCACTAGATTTCATGCATTATGTAATATATGGTAAGACCTATCATGTCCAGTTTGTGTGCACAGATGTCCCTCAGTGTAAGTTCATCCACTGGACTCTAGTCGGTCTATATAAAGACTCTCCATTATAGAAGATCCATTCTCCCTCAGTGAGTAGTAATCAGCTGCCAATAGTTCTTTGGCTAAGGTTGGGACCTGCCGCCCATTCCCCCAGTCCTGTGCTTTTTTTTTGGTTCCAGTTTGTTTGGGTCTTGTGCATGCTGACCACATTGCTGCAATATATATGAGCAAGGTCCCAGGGTATGGGGGGGGTGGCCCTGTTTCCTTATGATCATGCCTCAACCCTAGCTTTTACATTCTTTTACATTTCCCGAACTCTCTTCCACAACGGCCTCTGAGGCCTGAGTGGCAAAGGTTTAATATAGGTATCCTATCCAGGATCATGTATTCTTACAGTCATTTATTCACTACCTTTTGGCAAGTTGTAGTTTCTATGTTAATCACCATCTACTGCATGAGGTGGTTTCCCTGGTAGCAATTAAAAGATGCACCCTTTTCATTCTGCCCCTTGTTCCACTATATTCTGTGAGCCTTCGGTGTGGAGATTCCATTGTAGATGTGGCACTTAGGGTTGGGCATCTCATACAAAGTTATTCTCTGAATCTGACCAGTTGTGGAACTCTGTAATAATCGCCATCTGTTGAAAAAGAAGCTTCTTTGATGAGTGGTGAGAGGTATAATTGTAAATATAAGGATACATATTTAGCATACAGTAAGGAATTACATCAGTCTAAGAATGTGACAGACATAGATTTTCTCTAGGATATATGACCTCTCCAGTCATATGTATTTGGCTAAATTTACAGTACCAAAAATGAGTTTCCTCCCACTGAATAAGTTTTAAGTCCAGTTAGATAGAAGTTGATTACCCCTAAGATGAAAGTGTCACTACTGCACCCATAGAGATTGTTTGTTGTGCCATTCTTTGTTTTGGTGATTAAGATTTACAGTTGGGTTCAGCTATTGCTTGATTTTCTCCCTTAGTAGCTTGTATTGAATGCTCTGATTCTGTGAGAGCTAGTCTTTAGGGATGAGGCTTCCATGTCAGTTCCAGCACCTTTGCTCCTGGTCCTGTTTCCAAACTTTGTCCTGCCTTCAGCAAAACAGTCTTACCTTTGTTGCCGACTGTTCCTGGCTGCCTGCTACTGGCTAGCTCTCCTCGGGGGGTCGTGGGTTTCTGGGAGAGTCCCTTTGGCAGGAAAACACAGGGAAGCTTGAACGGTGTGTAGAAATGAAGAACTAAGGGAAGTTTTCCAGATTTATAGCAGCTTTATTGAACAGGGGCAGTGATTATATAGTGATCTTTGGGAGAGGGCAGAACAAAGGATTTTGGCAAAGCTTCACAATTACATAGGTAGGTAAAAAAGTCAAGATTTACACATTAACTAAAAAGCTCAGAGCACTCAGAGCAGGAAACTAAAACATCACAAAGTTTGGTTAGGAAATAAACTTTCTTTGAAGTAAAATGTAGAAATCTTAAGACAACCTTTACTGAGGAAATAACATCTAAGAAGACAAGTCATAATTGAAAAGTCATAGCTCACAGAGTAGTAACTACAAAGTTCTTTAGCAGCAGATATTGGTCTTATGTCTCCATTCTGAGGCTAGAGTAAATACATCCTAAAGTTAATAGTTGCTTTTAAGTTTTTATTGAAGTAAAAACCTTATTCCTATAATGTCCTAAGTTAGCTATTAGTTTTCTAACTCTGACTGCTAATCTAAGGTTTAAATTTTTACTGAGAACCAAGAGCTGTCCCACTGTTTGTTCCAGCTAACAGCTTTGTTTTTTGTCAGATAAGTGGCTGGTGTAAGGAGACTTAGTCTCTGGCTTGCTTTACTGGGGAGTGTTAGAATCCAGGCTTTAACAAGAGGAATGCCTTATCTACTTCTTTGTCTGGGACCAGAGGAAAAAGAAATTCTTTTATTTTTAGGTTTAAGGGGAATTTTTGTTTTAACCTTAATGAAGAGATGTCTTTTCATCATACATTTTTACCACTGGAATCTGTTTTCTTTAAGGACATTCATGTAAGGCAAGAACATTACTGTCATGCAATTATTTTGTTTTCTTGATCTGAAGCAAGTTTTAACCTTGCCATATATATTAACAGCTTACATTACATTGTTTGTTAAGGAGAAAGGTCTGTTTTTTACTTTGGATCTGCAGAAAATTCTTGCTGCCAGGAAAAAGCCCTGTGCCCAAGAGAGGCATTTTAATTGCCAGTTCTTGACACATTCAAAAGATTTATTTTGTATCTATAAGCTGGCTTTAAGAAAAGATCTTTATGTGCTCAGTGTTATGCTAAGTCCAACACCAGAAAAACATAATATCCTAGGAAAGCATCTCAATCTCGGGGTGATCTTAGCTGGGTATTCTGCCAGGGACCTCCAGGGGGTCCAGCCCCTTGGGACATTATTCCCCCGCCTGTTTATGAATATGATTTCTCATATTACTTTACACAAGCGACACTGGAGTTGGTGTGGCAAACGCGGACGTGGATGCCGCATACTTTCACACTTTCAAGTCTGGGAGGAGATCAAGAGCTGTGGCAATACCCTGTGCTATTTGGGGAGTCTCTTGTACTACCCTAATAAACAACTCCAAGGGCATTTTCTCCAGACTGGCCCTGTGTTTCTTGTTACATAGCCTTCAGCTATACACATGCACACACACACACACACACACATATATTGTATGTGTATTTTTCAGTAGGCATTTTGAACTAAAATATTTCCTTTTTTTTACATCACTTCAGCACTATTATCTCTCCTTTCTTTCCCCATTCATTACACTTCTTCCCTCCCCCTCCCCAGTTAAATCACCCTCATTCTCCATTTTCTCTTGGTTACCATCTCCTTTCCCAATTAAACACTGATTTTCCCCATTTCTCCCTGATGACACCTGACTTCTACTATCCCACTCCTTTGGGGACATTCTTCCCTATCACCCCCATAGTCCCTTTCCATGTTTCTGGCTCTTGCAGTTCCATCAGAATAGATATACATACACATCTAAGGATTTGGAGCTAAGATCCACAAATGAGAGAGAATATACATCTCTTGTTTTTCGGAGTCTGTTACTTCACTTAGTATAAGAGTTTCTTGTTTTATCCATTTACTTGAAAATTTCATGATTTTGTTTCTCTTTTTTGCTGAGTAGAACTCCATTGTGTAAATGTACCACATTTTCAGTATCTATTTATCAATTGAGGGACATTTAGTTTGTTTCCATTTCTTGATGATTACTTAAGAAGCAGCAACAAACATGGCTGCAGAACTCTAACTGCAGTAGGACGCGTCTTTGTATTTAGGCCTGGGAGTGGCATAACTGGATCATATGGTAGATTTATTTTTAGTTTTTTAAGTGTTCTCTCCATACTGTTTTCCACGGTGGTTGCACTTGTTTCCAGTCCTATCATTTGAATGAATGCTCCCCTTTCCCTGCATTATCTCCTGATCTTAGCTAATCTGACTGGGGTTAGATGAAATCTTAAAGTCATTCTGATTTGCATTTCTCTAATTACTAAGGATGTTTAACACTTTAAAGGTGTTTCTTTGTTTCTTAGCTATTTTTATTTATTCTTTTGAGAGCTCTCTATTCAGTCATGTACTTTCTTGATTTTTTGGTTTTTGTGTTCTTTACATATTCTGGATATTAATCCTCTGTTAGATGTGTACCTAGTGAAGATTTCTCACACTGTGTAGGACTCTTCTTCACTCCATTGGTTGTTTCATTTGCTTTACCGAAGCTTTTGAGTTTAATTAATTCCCACTTGTCAATTGTTGACCTTAGCAACTGATGTTTGATTTAGAAAGAACTTCCTGCATTTATATATTGTAGGGTACTATGTATTCTTTCTTCTGTCAATTTCATGTGAAATCTTAAACATCAATCCATCTGGAATTGACTTTTATGCAGAGTGATACAGGTCTAATTTTATTCTTCTACATATGGAGATCCAGTTTTGGCAGCACCATTTATTGATGATGCTATCTTTCTTCCAGTGTGTGTTCTTGGCATCTTTGTCAAATATCAGGTGGATAAGATTGCATGCACTTTTGGCAGAATACATGAGCTCTGGTGGGGTGGGGGGGTAGGGTGGGGGACACGGGTCTAGATTTGATAATCTTGTACTATATATATATTAAAAAA